>PVKH010008579.1:0-19395 GCA_004027955.1 Chaetophractus vellerosus | reverse complement strand
GAAAAAGATCATGAGAATGTTAAAGAAAAAGAAAAGTCTGATTGTAAATGGAAAGCTCAGGAAAGGAGTAGGAGTAAAGAGAGGTCTAAACAGGTAGAATCAAAAAGTAATGAGCATGTTCATAATAAAAGTAAGGAAAAAGACGTGCACAGTCAAAGAGTAGAGAACGTGCTATAACTAAAGGCAAACACAGTTACAAGAGTAGAACAAGGGAATGAAGCAGAAATCGGGTTGAAACAGAAGGTACCACCTAGAAGCCAAGAATGAGATCGCAGCAGATGCAGAGTATCGTAGTCAGGGTCTTTTAGGGAAACAGAATCAACAAGAGATATCTGTCAATAGTATGAGATTTCCTGAGTGTCTCACATGACCGTGGGGATGCACAGGTCCAGGTTCCGCAGGCAGGCTTCGAACCAGGGGCTCCGATGAAAGTCCAAAGAAGGTTGTTGAGTTTCCAGGAAACGCTGGCTGAAAAGAGACAGGCTGGGAAATTTTCTCTGAATGCTGAAATCACTTCCCCTTTTAAGGCATTCAACTGATTGGATAAACTGTCACTCATTGCTGGTGGCAATCTTCCTGGCTGATGTAGATATAATCAGCTATCTATGCAGTAAACTCACTGGTGACTAAAGTCCATAAATGTCCTTGTATTACAATTAGCCCAGTGCTTGCTTGACCAAACAACTGGACACAATTACCTGGCTGAGTATATTAGCCTAACCACAATACATAGATACAGAGAACAGGAGTACAGGAGAAGAGGAAGGTCACGGAGCAGAGGGGGGAGGGAAGCAATACCTGGAAGATCAAGGAGTAAAGATAGGATGAGAAGGAGAGATTCACGGAGGTCAGAGAGAGAAGAAAGTCAAAGCAGAAACAGAAAAATACAGAGAACAAGAAAGTAAGAGTTCACACAGAAAATTCTGATAGTGAGAAAAGAATGTACTCTAAAAATTGTGATCATAATAGCTCAAGTTATAACGGGGAAAAAGGCAGATAGAGATCAAAGTCGATTGTCAAAAAATAAAACAAAGCAGTAAGTACAGTGACACATTGAAAAATAAGAAGGATGAAAAGACCAGATACTCAGTGGAAAAGGAAATAAACCAAATATCATAAAGGGTCGAGAAAATGACCACATACACGATAAAAATTAAAAATTTGATCACAAATCGAGCCCTGGCACAGATGAAGACAAAAGTGAATGAGTGCTGTGTTTACTGTTTAGTTTTTAATTGTTTATATTTTCAATTATAAAATGTACAAAATAAAGTAAAAAAAAAAGTGGATGAGTGAGTTGTATAAACTTATTTCCATTCTGTCTCATCTTTTAAGTTTTAGAGACTTGCTGAAGAAACTCATGTTGTTTTCTTCTTTTCATTGTTTTTTAGTTGTTTTATGTTTGTCTTTTTTTTTTTTAACGTAGACTTCATCGGGTTGATCTTTTGATAATCTGCAACCTTAATAATTTGTACTCCTGAAGTTTTAATAAACTTGAAATAAGAAAAACAAAAAAAGAGAGAAACATACAAATGTAGCTTCTTTCTCTCTTATTAAATGCCCCAATTTTTCTTGGCTTTCATCTACAACCTTGAAAGGAACTATGCTTGGGACAAAGCCAGTAGTATAGACAGATAAATAACCTGTCCTTGATGACATTAAGCTGTGAGATAAACCGACTCTGCAACCCACTCTACCTCTGTCTACCTACTAGGTAAAGAACTAAATGTCCTAATGTGTGAGCCAGTTTGAAACAGGTTTATGTTTTTGCTTTTCACAAATGTAGGCAATGCAGATATTGCCCACTGAAAGTAATAAAGCTCTTAATTGGTGGTTGATTGAATGACATGAAAAATTTAGCCCAGTATAAGACTGTGATTATACAGGAGAAGGAGAGCCACAAAGATGTGATTGCTCTTAGCTTTAAAACTAGCACTAGGATAAGGAATTTTTTAAAAAAGTTGGAGAGGAAGGAGGAACAACCATTGGGTAAAAAATAGGACAATAAAAATAGACTAGGGTTGCATTGTTTTAAATTCTTAAGTTGACTGGCAAGAAGAATAAAGAAACTTTTAAAACCTTATATGTTTAATAAAGCAGCTAATATCCCTGACTCCATGATGTAATTTACCCATAGCATTCTTTTTTGGTCCCATAACCCAGTTAAGTCTCTTTTTGCTTTTTAGCCTTTACTTGTTAAATGGATCCTTGACATTGGAAATATAAGATCTAATTGAAAAGGACAAAAATATAAATGAAGGGACCCATTATGACAGGAAAAAGATAAATTTATTATGAATTAATCTGCTTTAAATGTACCACAGAAAGTCCATTTTGATATCTCCAAGTTAGAAAAACAATGGACTAAGAGCAATGGCCTTGAGTGTAGGTAAAAGAAAATTGATTAGATATTAAACATGAATTTAATTATTCATTTTGTATCTCAAGATTACATTCATCACAAAGGCACACCAACCCAGAAAATAGTTACCAAATCTCCATTTTAGACTATATGAGAACAGCTGGTCTGCAGCAAAAGAAAGCATTCTTTGCATTACATTATTAAATGGAACACTTAATCAGCTTCTTTGCCAAGAGAAAACTTCCCATTATATTAAGTTATAAATAAGGCTGTGAGAAAAATGTCTACAAACTGGAAGGATGAGGAACCGGGTCTGTTGACTTTGGTTGTTTCATGTTGTGTTATAGCATCAGCATTTGTCAGAGAGGGTACTTGCAAACACTCCTGGAAACCTTGTTTTTAAGTACTTCTGTTTCTCGTTTAGTCTGAGGTTTGATATACCAACTTGGTAAATAGTGCATTTTTCAGGACAGATTCTGTCAGAGTTTCTTCTTGCTCCCACTTCATTCCTGCTCTGTCCATAAGCCATTTCCAGGTGTGTGGGCATTATTTTAGTTTCCTTGCATTATGTCATGGAAAAGCAGCAGTAAGATTTGTAAACTGCATTTCAGAACAGTACGCACAGGAAGCCAGACAGAACTCACCTAAGTTTTTAAAAAATGAGCTACCTGTTCGGCCAAGAGAGGCTTTAAATCTTGCTTTTTCCACCTGAGATAAACAACTGAAAAACATGAGTCTTGGTGATTACTAGGCCAGATCTTGAGCTGAAGGATACAGCATTCAAGGTAGAATTAAATCCCTATGCTTTATTCAGAATTCTCAGCCATTGAGGAATGAGATCATTTAGAGACAGGACTGGTAGGCTTCACCTATGAATCTCCAAAGAAAGGCTCTGGATTTTGCACTTGAAATAACATAATGGAAACTGACTTATTTTCTGACAAGGCATTTATTTGGCAAAATTATATGAATAGATGGTTGGAGAGTCGATGTAGAATCAATTCTGGAGCACCTGAAGCAGTACTAACCCAAATTACATCCTGAATTAGATTTATCCCAACCTGTATTTCCCAATTTTAGTTGGGCAAAGAATTCTGAGGTTGTGTGTCTGGAATTGAACCATTGTGAAAAGGGTAGTTTAACTTGTTTTGATTCAGCCTGGCTAAAGTAGGACACTTTTTAGTTAATTGGGGTCTGTGATACCAATGCCTGTTGGATGTGTTTTATGCTAGAACCTAAACTAAAATTTAAAATATGCCGTTTCTCTGCAGAGGAGATGTATACATCAGAGAGGAAAGGCAAGATCCCTGTATGCTCTCTTCTGCTCTCCAGATGTTCCCGAAGTTACACCCTTTCCACCTGGCCTTTCTCTAGAAGGAGACTGTTGATGCTGATCAGCATTTGAGTTATGCCATTGAGACTGGGAATCCTTAAGGCTGCTCTTGCTTCTGAAGAGGCTTTTCATAGTTATGTAGTGTAACCTACGAGGCAGGCATACTTTATCCACCCTGAAAGCGTTCATTAAGCTATTGGCCTGCTTCTCAGGTATTTCTGCATGTGCACAGTCACAGCTGATACTAGGATACTTGGTTCTCAAGGCTGCAGAAATTGAGCTCAACATGGAATTAGTGAGGTTGACTGAATCCCCTGGAATGTCAGAGTGCCCTTCCTGGAGTAACTGATACAAAATTAGTTTCTGACTCAGATCAGAGGAAGTTTGCAGCTACTCTTTCAAATCTAAATCCCTCATGCTGCAGTTTTATGTTAGCATTGTTCAGTGCAAATATAATAGATACTTTCAACTACTTGAAAACTGTGCTCCTACACACACACACATACACACATCTTTATTTTGCCTGATCTTAATTGTCAAGGTTTAAATTATTTTTTTCAAACTCTCCTTTAGTTCACTTTTTCATTTTAAAGTATAAACATCAAACTCAGCAATTCCTAAAGAAGGTTCTGAGAAAAGTATGATTTGGTTTTCTATTCAAATATTCTTATATGCATATCTCAATATTGATCCATCTCTTACACTTTCTGACAAATACCTGATTATAATTTGCGTTCTACATGCCATGCCATTCACTGTGATCCCATGATCTTTTATTTTTTTTAACTGTGTGCATAAATCAGACATTATTCCTGGATTTAAGTTTGTTTATATTTCTTATCCGATTTTTATTTCCTCTCCCTCTCTACTCTCTTACCCTTTATCCACAGGTGGTATTCTTGAAAGATTTCCCAATGGTTTATGAAGTTAAGTTATGAACTTAGAGTTGAGAGTGTCTTGCTTCCTTTCTAATTTGATATTATCATCCCAAAAGGAAATACTGCCTTTGGCGTTACTCTTTCCAGCAGGAGAAAGGGACACATTCTGTGAGTTTGAATCCATATTGCTTGAATCCACTGTGCCAATGATTGAGGGATGTGCCATTATTTTATGTGCCTCCCAAAAGAAAAAAGATCAAGATGAGAAATCTAATATTAGACTTCTACATATGAGGGTTACATGCTGTCTGTAACACGCTGACAAACCAAAAAACACCATATAGAAAGGGACAGCAAGAAAACAAACATTTTTCAACATGGCACCAGGTTGAGAGAGAAAATAATTCTCCCAATTGTCTGAACTAAAACATATTATGAATACAAATTTGCAGTCTGAATTTACAAAAGTGATTTTAAATTGCTATGGAATGATGACACATTTCAATTTCAGAGATGTTGAAACATGAAAAGAATTGCCTTAGGATCAGTGAAATACCTTAATTTGTTTAGAGTTTAGTGTCTCCTCACATTTTCTTCTAAAATATTTAGGTACACATCTATACCTCATTATCCTTCTAATATCAAATAAAATAGACTTTAAGTCAAAAATAGTTATAAGGAAGAAAGACAGTCATTATGTACTGATAAAGGGTTCAATTCAACAAGAAGATGTAACAATTATAAATATATATGCATTTAAAAGCAGAGCCCCAAAATATTTGAAACAAATACTTAAAGATTTGAAGGGAGAATTGATGTACTGCATTCATAGTAGGAGACTGTACTTTCAATAATGGATAGACCATCTAGGCAGAAAATCAATAAAGAAATACAAGACTTGAATGATACTCTAAAACCACTAGACTGAACAAGCACAAATAGGACACTTCATCCAACAACAGAATACACACTCTTCTCAAGTGCACATGGATCATTCTCCAGGATAGACAATGCCTTAGGTAACAAAATGTCTCAATAAATCAAAAATTATTGAAATCATTCAATATATTTTCTCGTACCACAAAGGGATAAAGCTAGAAATCAACAGTAGAGGGAGAAAAGGAAAATTCACAAATATGTGGAAATTAAATAATGTACTCTTAAGCCACCAATGGAAAAAAGGAGAATCACAAAGGAAATTAGGTAATATCTTGAGTGAATGAAAATGAAAATACAACATAACAAAACTTATGAGATGCAGCAAAGGCAGTATTGAAAGGAAAATTTATATCTCTCAATATTTATATTCAAAAGGAAGAAAGATTTCAAATCAAAGACCTAACCTTAAAACCAGAAGAACTAGAAAAAGAACAAACTAAACCCAAAGTGAGCAAAATGAATGAAATAACAAAACTTAGGCAGAAATAAGTGAGAAAATTTAAAAAGAGCAGAGTCAGTCAACATAACCAAAATTTGGTTCTTTGAAAAGAATAAAATTGACAAACCTTTATCCAGACTGACAAAAAAGAGAGAGGATACAAATGTCTAAAATCAGAAATGAAAAGAGGGACATTACTTCTGACCCCACAGAATTCAAAAGGACTAAAAGAGGATACTATCAACAAGTATGTGCCAACAAATTAGATAACATATGAAATGGACAAATTCCTAGGAACATGCAAACTACATACACTGACTCAAGAAGTAATAGATCTCAACAAACAAATAACTAGTAAAGAGACTGAATGAATAATAACAATTAAAACTCCCAACAAAGAAAAGCCCAGGCCCAAATGGCTTCACAAGTAAATTTTATGAAACATTCCAAGAAGAATTAGCACCAGTCCTACTCAAATTCTTCCAAAAAATTAAAGAGGAGGGGACACTTGTTAATTCATTCTGAGGCCAGCATCACCCTCATAGCAAAGCCAGGTAAAGATACTACAGGAAAAGAAAATTACAGATCAATAGCTCTTATGAATATAGATGCAAAAATCCTCAACAAAATAATAGCAAACTGAAACCAACAGCACATTAAAAGAATTATACAGCTTGATCAAGTGGTATTTATCCCAGGTGTGCAAGGAGGTGGGTCAACATAAGAAAACAAATTAATGTAATACATCACAGTAACAAAATGAAGAAAAAAACCACATGATTATCTCAATTGATGCAGAAAAGACATTTGGCAAAATTCAGCATCCTTTCTTGATAAAAAATCAGTTAGAAAAATAGGAATAGAAAAAAACTACTTCAACATGATAAATGACATATATGAAAAACCCACCACTAAAATCATTATTAATGGTGAAAGACTGAAAGCACTCCCTCTAGGATCAGGATCAAGATAAGTATGCCCACTGTCAACACTGTTATTCAACATTGTACTGGAAGTTCTTGCCAGAGCAATTAGGCAAGAAAAATAAATAAAAGGCATACAAACTGGAAAGGATGAAGTAACTTTCACTATTTGCAGATAACATCATCCTATACAGAGAAAATCTTAAAATTTCCACAACACAGCAAAGTGGTGGAGATTTACATTTGCAAAAGAATGAAGGTGGAGCCCTACCTCACACCATATGTAAAAATCAACTCAAAATGGATGATAGACCAAAAAATAAGAGCCAGAACTATAAAACTCCTGGAAGAAAATGTAGGAAAGCATCTTCATGACCTTGTGTTAGGCAATGGTTTCTTAGGCTTTACATCCAAATCACTAGCAACAAAAGCAAAAAAATAAATAAATGGGACTTCATAAAAATTTAAGTTTTGTGCATCAAAGGGCTTCATCATGAAAGTAATATGACAACCTATACAGTGGGAAAAAATATTTGGAAACCATTTATCTGATAAGATTTTAATATCCAGAATATATATAGAAATACTCCAATTTAACAAAAAAAGACAAACAACACAATTTAAAACTTGGCAAAAGACTTGAATAGGCATTTCTCCAAAGAAGATTACAAATGGCCAAAAAGCACATGAAAAGATGCTCAACTTCATTAGCCATTAGGGAAATGCAAATCAAAACCACAATGAGATAATTTTTTACAACCACTAGAATGGCTACTTTAAAAAAAAAGGAAAATTTCAGGTGTTGGAGAGGATGCAGAGAAATAAGAATGCTCATTCATTGCTGGTCAGAATGTAAAATTGTGCAGCCACTGTGGAATACAGTTTGGCAGTTTCTCTAAAACTTAAGAATAAAACTACCATATGACCTAGCAATTGCACTTCTTAGTATATACCCAAAAAGATTGAGAGCAAGGATTTGAACAGATATATATACACCGACATTCATAGTGGCATTATTAACAATGAACAAAAATTCAAACAATGGCCAAAAATTCGAACAACTCAAGTGTCCATCAACCTGTAAATGGATAAACAAAATGTGGTATACACACTCATGGAGTATTATTCAGCCATAAAAAGAATGAAGTGCTGACACATGCAACAACAATGATGAACCTCGATGACATCAAGTCGGGAGGAATAAGCTGGACACAAAAGGACAAATATTGTATGATCTCACAGATATGAAATAACTACAATAAGCAAACTCAGAGAGTCAGAATTTAGAATATAGTTTAGCAGGGGATGGAGTAGGGATAGGGAATAGGGAATTAAGGCTTAAAATGTAGAGTTCCTATTCAGAAAGATGGAAATGTTTTGTTAAATGGATGGTGGTAGTGGTAGCACAATATTGTGAATATAATTAATAGCACTGAATTATATATTTGAATGTGGTTAAAGGGGAAATTTTTAGGTTGCATAGATGTTGCTAGAAAATTTTTTTTTAAAAATCCATGGAGGGGCCAGCTGTAGCTCAATTGGTAGGGCACCGGTTTACCACATGGGAGGCCCCGGGTTCGGTTCCCAGGGCCTCCTTGAATGGGCAGACCGCCTTGAGAAGGCAAGCCGCTGTGGGCAGGGCAAAGCTGCCATGGGCAGGGCAAGCCCCCACGGGCAGGGCAAGCCTCCTGAGAGCAGGCAAGGCCGCCGCACGGTGAGCTGACTCAGCGGGTCGCCGCAACAGGGGGGAGACAAGCAGACACAGAAGAATGCAAAAATGAACACAGCAAGAACAAGCAGAAAGGGGGGGATGTATAATAATAATAAAAAAAAATCCATGGAACTGCACAACACAAACAGTGAACCCTAAGTGTGCTTTCCTTAATTGTTACAAATGCACCACACAAATGCAAGGCGTTAATAATACCCTGATATATAGCAATCCTGTATTTCATGCATAATTGTTTTGTAAACCCACAACTTCCCTTATTTAAAAAAAAAAGTCATTCTGAGATTTGAGAGGAAATTTTGAGCAGATATTTTTTTTTGGCTCCTTCTCTGAAGTTTCTTCCTTTCTAGCATTTTGTCTCTCAAGTCTCAGACACTGTGGCAACCCCGAAAATCTGACCCCTATCTCCTTATCCCAATAAGACTCATCACTGTTCTCCAGCAACCTCCATACTCATCCCAACCCTTCTTTGAAGAATGGTACTTCCTCAGGCCCTTCCTGAGTTTACACTGGCCAGTGCCTCCTAACAGTTTTGTATATGTTGTCCTGCTTTTTGCATTCTTTGCAGCAGGAATGTTGGCCCAATACTAGGTACTCTTTCATGATTGGAACTGAAAATTGCATGTGTTTATATTTAGAAAAATTTTATAACTATGAAAACTTCCTAAAGTTTCCTTGTCTGATTGGTTTGAATCTAAGACAGTGCTTTTTATTTTTGTTTTGTTTTTTTTTTCCTGAGTTTTGGGGTGAACCCACCTCAGACTCTCCAGGTGCCATTGGCAAACAGAATCTAGGCACTGATTTGCTACCTCACCTATAGTCACTCATAAAAATAAAGTTGCAATAAAGAATGACATTACAGTGGTAGACGGCAGTACTATGAAGGCCCAACTCTATTAGCAGTCTTTAAAATGTAGCAATGTTTTATTTCTAGATAGTGGCATGCCTGCATGGGCTCCAGAAAAAGAGCAAAAAATTAGAGATTGGAAAGAGGAGAAAGGACAAATAGAGTGAAGTTTGTCCTTGTGTGTCCCTCAGTTAAGAAACAAGGATGGCAAAAAAAAAAAAAAAAGATTTAGGTAGACATCTATACCTCATTGTCCTTCTTCAAACTGAATTTCCAGATGTCTAAAGGTCATTTATCACTGGATAAACCTCTCTGGACTCAACTTGATGTTTTCTCCCAGCCTTCATAAAGATGGAACATTTTAAAGGTTAATGTGTATAATGAGGTGTGTATGTTTTAAAGACTCCTGGAGCAATGCAGTATTGTCAAACTCTAGGCAGTGTACATCAGGAGAAAATTGTCAGATGTAAAACTGACACTGAAAATATTTCTAACCCAACAGCTGGTTTTATGGTATTGGTTTTCAATACTCTCTTTCCATCAGATCTACAATAGACTATCATCTTACTAAGTTTCCCAAATTAAAGGGGATCAAACTTCTTATTCACATGGAGTGGTAGACTTTAAAGAAATGTCCTGATTCTTCATGTAACATATATATGGTTGACTTTGCTATTGACCCGTGTGTCCTCCAATGGTGCCAGAAAAAATAATATCATTATGATAAAATAGAAGTGTGAGATCATATTGAGTTAAAGTAAGTTAAAAGTTTTCTCTTTACACTAATAATGACCAGGAAACTTGTATTAATCAGATACTAGCTATATACAGATTCTTCTCTGCTCTGATCTAGATCAGGGCTTTCCACTCTGGAACATTAGTCCAGTGACTCATGTTAATTAAGTTTGGAAACTTCTACGCATTCTGTTCACCCGCTTAAAGAGTCAAAATAAACATTTGAATATTAAATGCTCTTAGAAACCCTGCAGTAAGGGGAACTGTTTGTTTAACTTTATAAACTCAATTATTCACAGTCATTTTACCATGAAGCCATGTCTTTCACGTAAAACTTATTCTCACCTTGCATTACACAATTTAAGTTGCTGATCTCATCCTGATTTTTCATTTTTACTCCATTAGCAATGATTAGAAAGATAGGTAAGAGGCAGATCTGGCAGTACCTTATGGGCTTTTTTAATGGGAAGGAAGTAAATGGTTTTATTTAGGGAATGATCTAATCATATGTACAGTAGGAATAAAAAAATCAAATCCCATAAAAAGTTCAATCACTATACACCTATTAGAATGTCTAAAATCCAAAATACAACACCAAATGCTGGTGAGGATGTGGTGCACCAGGAATTCTCATTCATTGCTGGTGGGAACACAAAATAGTCCAGCCACTTTGGATGTCAGTCTAACAGTTACTTACAAGGCTAAGCATAGGCATACAGTACAATCCAGCAGTCACATTCCTAGGTATTTAACCAAATGAGTTCAGTGTTTATGGTCACATAGAAACCTGCACACAAATGTTAGAGGCAGCTTTATTCATAATATCCAAAAATGGGAAGAAACTAAGATGCCATTCAATAAGTGAATGGATAAACAAACTGTGGTACATTTGTACAATGACTGTTATTCAGCATTAAGAAGAAATGAGCTATCAGGCAATGAAGACATGGAGAAACTTTAAATGCATATTCCTAAATGAAAGAAGCTATTCTGTAAATACTTATGATGGCAACAATATGACATTCTGGAAAAGGCAAAACTATAGAGACAATAAAAAGATTAGTGGTTGTCAGGGGTTCAGGGGGAAGGAGGGAGGGATGACTAGGTGGAGGGCAGGGCATTTTTAGGGCAGTGAAACTATTCTGTGTGATATTGTAATGGTGGATACATATCATTATGCATTTGTCAAAACTCAAAGAACTGTACAACACAAAGAGTGACCCTTTTATTATTAAAAAGTAATATCAATATTGGTTCATATATTATATATTATATGAACCAATGGCCTTTAGTTAATAATATATCAATATTGGTTCATCAATTGTAACAAATGTACCACACTAATGCAAGATATTAATAATAGGGGAAACTGTGTGAAAGTGTGGGGAAGGAAGTATATGGGAATGCTCTATACTTTCTCCTCATTTTTCCTGTAAACCTAAAACTTCTTTAACAAAGTCTATTAACGTTTTTAAATGAAAAAGTTCATTCATGTACTCATTCATTCAAAAATATTAATATGTGTCTGTTATATGCCAGGCATTGTGTTAGATGCTAAAGAGTGAAACTCTTTATGATGAGTATGTGATGCAATGACCTATGATAGAATGATAGCCATCCCCAGGGCTGGAATCTTATGATAATACATTGGAGAAGTATCATTATAGGCAAATTTAATTCAACAAACATTATTCACTAAAGTATCACTTAAGTGCTAGGTAGATGTTCCCTCCTAGAGTCACAGAGATGGATCTAGTGCATTCTCAGCTGTTGGGGAGCTCACAACCACATGTCTTCCATGCCAAGTGTCAGAAGAATTAGCAGAGTAAAGAGCAGAAGAAAGCATTTCAGTCTTTTCTTTGCCCTGAGACAATTCCTGAACTTCAGGGTTAGAAGAGCATGTATATTTATCTAATCCCACTATCCACTTACTGCAATTGAGCTAATATTTTAAGTTCCTGTTTTAGAATAAGTAGACTATGCCATAGCTTTTCAAAAACAATGTATTTCATTACCAAAGATTATATAAAAGCATAAAAAAGAAAATTTAAAGAATTCATAGCCATGTAGCTAGTTTACTCCATGGCAGAGAGACCAAGGTTTCCTAGGGTTTCCTCAGTTCCTGAAAGATTTCTAGCTTTAATTCCAGTCCATAGGTGTTCTTACAATAAACTCCCTTATTATATGAGCTAACTTGGGGAAGGGTCTCTGTTCATGCAATACCACGATCACCACAACAACCAAAAAAGCCTAACTAGAAGCACTATAACACTGTCAGTTAGTGGTGCTAGATAAGGGACACTTTACTTTGGAATAAAAAGTGTTTCTTAGCTCTTGGTGCTCATATTCTTTTCTTTTACTGTAGAAACTGCCTCTTTCCAAGGCCTTTAAATTATGATGATATATACTTTTATGTGACACAGAAATAACATATTTCTGTTAATTAATGATAAACCTCTATAAGACTTTTTTCCTAAATATGTGGGTTGTATATTCTTGATCACCTTTCATATGTCAATGAGTTTGCAATATTTTTATAGTGAGCATAGAAACATAATTCAGTCTTTCTTCAAGTATGGTTAATCATAACAATTTCTATTAATACTTTTAAAAGTTTGTTTTATTGTCAGTCTCATAATCGGTAATATCATAAATTTTTAGGATTGTTGTCAAATTTGGAACATCTTTCAAGTTCTTTCATAACGAGCTCTTACAGAATACTTGTTTGTAGTACTGCTATAGGTTTGTGCCCTTCAAACACAAGGATTCTGATAAATTCTATTTTGTAATTGTCATAAAAATGTAGAGTATATTTATAATTTATATAGAATATGTTTTTAATAGGAATGGATTTTCATTTTCACTTGGTGTCAATGAAAACCAAATTCTCAGAATCCTCAGCTTAAAATTTTTATATGTCTAATGATTAGAAAAATTTCCCACAGATTAGCTTCTGGTTCCATACATTCAAACCTTGTTTCTACTCATTCTCCACCTACTTCTGGTGGGAGGGCCCCTGATATCTGGGGAAATTCCAGTGGGACCTCTGGCCCTGTCCCTTTGCTTCACAGTAAGTGAAATCAAACTAAATCTATCCCAAATTCAAATACCCCTTAGCTGGGGCTCAAAAAAATGTTCTGGATCACTCCAGTGAAATCTGACCAGAGTGGAAGTATAATGGAGGGGAACTTGAAGTGGGGAGATATTTAAATATTTAAATATTTTACTTTTGCAAATTTTGTGAAACTTATGTTCATCTGAACACATTGCACAAGCCCCTCTCACACCCTTGGAAGGGGCTCATGCAATTCAGGAGTCCAAGGCTTAAACCTCATTAGTTTTCCACCTCTAAATTACATTTTTTTTTCTTGTTTCCAATTGATGAGGCTTTTTCTAGCCACGCTGTATTTTTTCCTCTCTTGAGTGGCTTGCTCACAGTCACAGTTAACTCCCATAAGGCCTAGTTCTGCTGTTGATTTAGGTATGAATGCCTGGAATCGTCCTTCTAGGGAAGGGGGTGGTGGGGAATGGAGGCATAGTATCACATGACCCAAATAGGACTGCCCAGGGGCATCACCCAGATTCCAATGTCAGAAAAGTAAGCTAGGAACTAGGTAGGCCAGTTAGGGTGGTGGGATCTGTCGCCATTGTTTAATGGTGGAGAGAGCACATTTAAAGCTCTTGACTGCTGTGTTTCTCACATACTTTACTTCACAACCAAATCCTTTTCATCAGAATATTAATAACTGTTACGGTGATATATTACTTTTAGAATGATTATAAATGCACCAGTTTTTGAGAATGTGTTCAGAGAGCAACCTGCTCCTCTGACTTCAGCTGTGTTTCTGGGAGATGTGCCTTTAATGGAAGCCATGGGGTGGATCAGTCACATCTGAAAGGGTTTAGAGAAAATCCATGACCAGTGCCAGTAAATATTTAAATATTAAATGTGCATATATCATATAGGTTTTCTCTTTTTGTAGAATTAGTTATATCTGAAGGAAAGCAGTATCATTACAAGCTCTCTAGTGATGGGTGGAAATTTATCTTCTTCTCACTCTTCTCATTCCCATTATCTCACTCTCTTATCCCCAGGTCTCTGTCTCAACCCAGATTTCCTCCACTGAGTTTCCCATGAAACTATCCTAAAGACCTACTTGTCTAAAACCAAACTTATTCCAAATCTGTATGTTTTTTGCTTCACTTTGAATATCACCACTTTTCTTCTACCCCAGTTGCCCAGGACAAAAAGGAGCCCTTTAAGCTTGACTTGTCCTTCCACCTCCTCACTAATCAGTCAATAAAATTGATCAGCTCTCAGTTTTAACAGCTCTCCTATCCACCCACTTCTCTCCATCACAGCACCCCTATCATTAATGGGACCCTCATCATGTCATAATGAATTAATGCATCAGTCCACTAACTGGCCACTTTCTGGTCTAAATCTTTTTAAATTACTGCTTAAATAATCTTTCTAAATCACTAATTTCTTTATGCCTCATCACTTAGACTTCTTTTTTTAATAGGTTCTTTTTTTAATTTCTAATTTTTATTTTTAAAGAAGCTTTAGATTACATAAATGTTACATAAAAAAAATAGGGGATACCCATATGCCCCAGTCCCTCCCCCTCCCACACTTTCCCATACCAACAACAACCTTCATTAGTGTGGTACATTTTCTAAAATTGATGAACACATATTGAAGCATTGCTACTAACCGTGGACTATAGTTTACGTTATAGTTTACAATCTATCCTGCACAAGTTTGTGGGTTATGACAAAATATATAATGACTGTCCCAGAGACTTAAATCTTTGGTCTGTTCATGAGCCAGTTGTGTCCTGAATCTCGGCTGAGTTGCAACACCTACTCGCCAGTTCATTGGATTCACCCAGGACAACTAACGTGGAGATGATGATGGGTAACGATCACCCCAAGGGAAAGAGGGTGTCTGTAAGTACAAGCAAGACAGTTCCATTCATCTGCCCCATGGGACCTAGGCTCTCTTTCAGTTAGAAACAGAGTGGGCATCACCATCCCAAAATCCTCAAGACTAGGGAATGGACAATGGACTAAAATAGACTCAGAATTCTTTACTGACTCACTAGAACTCTCAGAACAAAGTCCAGATTTCTTAGCAGTCCTTGAAATGCCTTTCAGTCCTTTCTTACCATCCTTCTCAGGCCATGCTTAACACCTTTCAGTTCATTAAGGATGCTGTGCTCTTCCTTGTACACAGGCCTTTGCATCTTTTGGTTATCTCCTCCTGAATCACCTTTCCAATAATTGTTTATTCAAACTTAGGTGTCAGCCCTTCCAGGAAACCTTTCCTGACCTTGGCTCCCACGCAGAAGTCTGAATTAGGGCCTTCCAGCATACCCTGTGCTTACCTTTACCATGGTTGCCATTGGGCTATAACCATCATCAAAATTGTTACTTTTCACAATATTAACTAGACATTTACAGGGTGCTGAGTTCTGTACATTATCTCATTTAATCCCCCCTCCCAAATTTTATGAGGTTGATGCAGTATTTTACTCATCTTACAAGTATGGAAGTGGGGGCTCTGGGAGGTTAATTAATTTGCCCAAGATGATTCCTATTAGGTGGCAGAGCCAATTTGACCATGGGTTGATCTGACGGACTCCAGAGATAACGCTGTTAAGCTCAGCCTCACTGCTGCCTGTTTAACCCACTTTGTTTTCATTGTCTTTTTCCTCATTCTTCCCCGTTAAACTGTGAACTAGCTCCTCAAGGGATGAGAGCTTCTCTAATTTGTCTTTGTCTCAGCAATACCCAGCACAGAGCCTCACACATAAAAATCAATCATCAAAAATGTATTTAATGCCTGAGTGGTGAATGAATAGATGGATGAAGGAAGGAATGAGTAACTTTATCATTCTATTTGACATTGATTTATTGGACATAATTGGAGATTTGTGGTAGGTACAGTTCATCTCTCCTTATTACCACACTGTCTCTTCCATCTCTGATTTGTTTCTTAGTCATATGATGCAGTCTTGTCCTTGAGTTCTTTCTGAAGTGTTACTTTCTTTATCTAATGTTTAAGAACATTTATTATTTACTTAAGAAGATTTTTAAATATTGTCTTGTTAGGCTTTTCTATATGTTTTGACTTCAGGGTTTTTTTTTTCAGGGTGGTAATATATGAGACATTCATGTGAAAATAAACTATCAAGGAATTTCTTACATTCAACTCCACATGAAAAGATCAATAGAAATAATGGTCAGGTTAAGGCTTTCTGCTCCATCATTTTATGGCTTACGATAAAATAATGCTATACTATCCATAAGGGTGAGGTTATTTATTCTATCTTTTCTCATAGGAACTCCTTTCAGAAATACTACTCTGCTCTACCACAGTCTAGTTTCTCTAAATTAACTCACTTTTATTTCAGGTATCTGAGATGAATTTATGCTTTTTTTTTTAAAGTTGTTATTGCTTTATGGAAACATTTTATCTTTTTGCCTCATCTTTTATTTTTTTAATCATGATTAACTCTGGAATACTTTAAAGACTTTTTCTTCTTATATTACCAAACAATGAAGTGGCAACTAACAGTCATGAAGGATATTATGACTGTTTGAATCTAAAAAAGCCTCATTCTCCTGTTGGTCAAAGAATGCATATTTGACATTTTTGAAGCTACTCTGAACCCTTAGGAACACAGGTCTAAATCATATCTAGGTTTTGCTTCACCAGGCCCAGGTTCCCCTTGAGGTGGTACCCTATCAATCTTGATCTCTTTTAGAATGGCTAGATGATGAATTCACCCAGGCTTTCCTTTTCCGCTACAGTTCTCTCAACCCACCTAAGCATCTTTCAATGAATAGTCTGAGTATCTTAATCAATTTGTCTGCTCTCTCTTCACTATTCCTGTCAGAACCCTGGCATTTTGCCCAGTGGGGGGAAAAAAGCAGTAAATTTCCATTAAATTCGTTGAAAAGATTTCCACTAGATTTCTGGGTGCCATCACTGAGTGTTGCAAAAGCTCTCATTACAAAAGCTCAACAAACTAGGTGTTTTCAGCATTTCTGGCTCACTGAAATGGAAACCATTACTCCTCTATTCAGATTCCCGCTTTTCCAGATTGTCTCTAGTTGCTCCACTTCCTGCTTTCCCCTTCTTCTTTGATTCTTCTCTTTCCCTTTCACCTCTGGAATTAGTCTGACATGAAGTCGGCCAGCCACTTCCTTGACTAGGCTTTTCTGGATTCTCCTTCTTCCTATTTCCAGAGCTAGGCCCCGCTCCATCCTCCACTTACCTCAATTGTTTGCCTCCTTCCAGCCTCATGATGTAAGGATGAAGGCTCACCTCCATGCTTGTATCTTTTTCATCACAGTTCCAGCCATATTCAAACAGTGGCAGAAAAAAAAGTCTTTCTTGCTGAGTCAAAGCATCACTTGACTTTTAAATCCCATCAGCTACAACAAATACCTTCTATTTATGCCCTTCAGCATCCATTCCTTGCCCTCAACACTGCTTCTCTTCTCTCTGCTTATTTATGTAGCAGGCAACTAAGTTGTCCCCATACCTGAAGTTCATAAGAGGAGGGAAATGGAAGACAATAGTGATGACACAGGAACATCATGCAGCAGACAGCAGAGGAATTTTCCAAACCTCTTTGAATATCTACAGTTTAAATTCCAGAATTAACTTTACAGATTTGGCTTTGGACTACCCTGTGTGCTGGGACTGCAGATTACAGTCTGGCCAAGCAAAAGCAGAGATGGGAAGAAAGGGTCTTTCCCAAATGAGGGGAAAAGATCATGCCATTCTCCTAGTCCTACAAGTTTTCCCTTTGGAAAGAAGGAAGAGAAAGACTTGGAAAAATGGAGGAATGAAAAAAAGAATTACATATGGCTCCATTTAACTTAAAACTAGCGTAATTTACTAGTTACTTTGAAGATTGTTTCTACCAGTGACTAAGATTTTACCAAAAAAAAGGGGGGGGGGGTGTTACATTTACATATAGGAGATTTTAAAAAGAAAAGAGAGAAAAGCAAAATAACACTCTTGTGTCAACTAATGTCATCTTGTGGGTGTCCCTTCTCACCTGACAGTTTCAGCACCCTCAATAGCTTGGTTTGGCTCTATTTCTTCTTTTTGAAAAACAACTACTTTGGGAAAGTCTTTCTGCTTTCTCTTAAAGGTTATAAGCAAAGAAAGTTACAGAGAAGTCACCCAGCGAATTCATCATAAATGCCTTTGAATTTGGTTGCTTAGCTCTTGCTGGGAATGTTGTCTTGAACAAATTATATATCCATTACCCAATAGGCAAGACATGCAGGTTGAAAACAATCTAATCATGTTTTAGATATTCTCTCCAAACATATCTTTTTTTCATCATCTCATGATGTGTTTTAGTTTGCTAGGCTGCCGAAAGCAATATACCAGAACTGGGTTGCGTTTTACAACGGGGATTTATTTGCTTGCAAGCTTACTGTTCTGAGGCATCATCAGGTGATGCTTTCTCCCTGAAGACTGCTGCTGGAGATCCTGGATTCTCTTCTCACATGGCAAGGCACAATGTCAGCATCTGCTGGTCTCTCCTTTCTCTGAGCCTTGTCACTTTCAGCTTCCTGGTTTCCGTGGCTTCCTCTCTCAGCTTCTGTGGGTTTCTTTCTGTGTCTCTCTGTGTGTATTCATCCATTTCTAAAGGACTCCAGTAAGAGGGTTAAGTCTCAACCTGGGTCATACCCTACTGAAGTAACCTAATCCAAAGAAGGCCCCACCTACAATTGGTTTATACACACGGAAATGTATTAACCTTAAAGACATGACTTTCTGGGGTCCATTAAAGCCTCAAACTACCACATGAATGTTTAGGTCTAAACAGCAATTCCGTTTCCCTTTCTGAACGCATGACCAAGGAGAGAGATAATGACTGCCTTTGGTAATGAGTGCCCTGTTCAAAGAACTTGCTCATTTGAAAATGAAAGTAAAAGTAAAATGTCATGACTGGGGGCCGGCCATATAGCCCAGTGGATAGGGCGCTGGTATACCACATGGGAGGCCGCGGGTTCAGTTCCCAGGGACCTCTCCTAGCGGGCAGACCGCCTTGAGAAGGGCAAGCCGCCAAGGGCGGGCAGAGCCGCCATGGGCAGGGCAAAAAGCTGCCACGGACAGGGCAAAGCCGCCACGGGCAGGGCAGGTCGCCCGCAAATGGAGCGCAGCCAGCCACCCGC
>PVKH010008578.1:0-19392 GCA_004027955.1 Chaetophractus vellerosus | reverse complement strand
CCTGGTTCATTCAGACTGTTACATAAAACCAGTGTTTTCAGATTGATTGTAAGTGGCAACAAGTGCATAGCAGCCAATTAAACATGCAAGTTGCTTAGTTTTCAAACTGAAAAACTTGGTGCATTCAGAGAGTGTTAGATAAAACCAGTGTGATGGCATTAACTGTAACTGAAATAAAAGAGCCTATCAGCAAAAACATTTAACCTGCTTAGTTTGAAAACCAAAGGAGCTAGCGCATTCCGAGAGCATTAGGTAAAACCAGTGTTTTGACATTGATTTTAAGTGAAAACAAGAGTTTAGCAGACAATTAAAGTTACTTGCTTTGATGTAAAAACTGGAGAGCTTGGTGCATTCACAGAACATTGGGTAAAACCAGTGTATTGCCATAGTTTTAATTGAAAACAAGTGCATTGCAGCCAATCAAATAAACACCATCCTTTGCTTTGAAAACTGAAGAAACTGGTGCCTTCACAGAACATTAAGTAAATCCAGGGTTTTCACATTTATTTTTAGTGAATACAAGTGCAAAGCAGCCAATTAAACCAGTAGTTTTTTAATTTTCAGAGTTGAATAATCTGGTGCTTTTACAGAGCACTAGATAGAACCAGTGTTTTGATATGGATTGTAAGTGAAAACAAGTGCATAGGAGCCAATTAATCAAGGAAATTGCTTAGTTTTTAAAACAGATAGACCTGTTACTTTCATAGAGTGTTAGGTAAAACCACTGTTTTGACATATATTATATTTGGAAACAAGTATCTAGTATCCAATTCAACAAGTAACTTACTTATTTTATAAAACTGAACCTTGTGCATTCTCAGTGCAGCCAATTATACAAGTAACTTGCTTAGTATTCAAAACAGTAAATCCTGTAGAATTCACAGAGCATTGGGAAAAACCAGTGATTTTAAATTGATTGTAAGTGAAAACAAGTGCATAGCAGCCAATTAAACAAGTGGCTTACTTAGTTTTCAAATTTGAAGAACCAGGTGTATTCACAGAATGTCAGGTAAAACCTGGGTTTTGACATTGGTTGTAAGTGAAAAAAAAGTGCATACCTCTCAATTACACAAGTAACTTGCTTAGATTTCAAAACAGAAGGACCTGGTGCTTTTTACACAGTACAAGGAAAACCAGTGTTTTGACATTTATTTAAGTGAAAACAAGTGCATAGCAGCCAATTAAACAAGTAACTTGTTCAGTTTTGAAAACTGGTGCATTCACAGAGTGTTAATTAAAACCAGTGATTTCACATTGATTGTAACTGAAAAAAGTGTGTGGCAGCCAATTAAACAAGTAATTGTTTAGTTTCCAAAACAGAAGAGTGTGGTGCATTCACAGATCATCAGGAAAAACAAGGATTTCTCATTGATTGTAAATGAAAAATAGTACATAGCATCTAATTAAACAAGTGGTTTGCTTAGTTTCAAATCTGAATATCTGTTGCATAAACTGACTGTTAGAAAAACCAGAGTTTTGACATTGGTTGTAAGAGAAAACAAGTTTGCAGCAGCCAATTAAACAAGTAACTTATTTAGATTTCAAAACTCAAGAACATGGTGCACTCAAAAAGTATGAGGTAAAACTGGTGGTTTGACATTGATTGTAAGTTAAAACAAGAGTGGAGCAGCCAATTAAACTATCATTCATAGTTTCTAAAACTGAAGAACCTGGTGTTTTCTCAGTATTTTAATTAAAATCAGTGTTTTTATGTGTATTTTAAGAGGAAACAATTGTGTAGCACCCTATTAAACAAGAAAATTGCTTAGTTTCAATACTGAAGGGCCTGGTGCATTCCCATAGAATTAGGTAAAACCAGTATTTTGACATAAATTGTAAGTGAAAACACATGTGTAGCCGCCAATTAAACAAGTAATTTGCTTAGTTTTCAAAACTGAAGAATATGGTGCATTCAGAGAGTGTTAGGATAAACCAGTGTTTGGACATTGATTGTAAGCAAAAACAATTTCATAGCAGCTAATTAAACAAGTGATTTGCTTAGTTTTCAAAACTGAAGAATGTGGTGCATTCACAGAGCATTAGGTAAAATTAATGTTTTGACATTAATTATAAGTGAAAAGAAGGGCATAGCAGCAAATTAAATAAGTGAGTTGCTCATTTTTCAAAACTGAAGAAAGTGGAGATTTACACAGTGTTAAGTAAAACCAGTGTTTTGACTGATCATAAGTGAAAAAAGGGTGTAGCACCAAATTGAACAAGCAACTTCTTAGTTTTCAAAACTCAAGAACTTGATGCATTCACAGATCATTAGGTAAAATCAGGGTATTGATATTGTTTTTAAATGAAGAGAAGTGTGTAGCAGACAATTAAACCAGTTAATTTGATTAAAAACTGAAGAACCTAGTGCATTCACAGTGTGTTAGGAAAACCAGTGATTTAATATTTTTAGTAAGTGAAAACAGGTGTGGAGCAATAAATTAAACAAGTTAACTTCCTTGTTTTCAAATATGAACACACTGATGCATTTACAGTGCATTAAGTAAAATCAGAGATCAGACATTGATTGTAAGTGAAAACAAGGGCATAGCAACCTGATTAGTCAGCCAAAGGGGTGCTTCACAATATAGCAAATAATTGGTTGGTTTTTATTAGGGGTATTTATTTAGGGTAGAAGCTTACATTTACCAGGCCACAATACATAAGTTTCTTCCCTCACCAAAGCCCACGTGTTGGAACAAGACAGCTACCAACATTTTCCAGGGCTCAGGCCTTTGGGTTCCTCTCCTGCTGGGGCTGTGTTTCTCTCCAGGCTTAGTGCTTCCTCCACAGGGTAAGCTGTAGACTATCAGGCAAACAGCCCTCTCCAACATCAGGACTGCATCTCAAAAATCTACTTCTCCAATCTGCTGCCTTGCTTTTTACACTTGAGACCACAACCACCAAGGGGTGGGGCTCAATGCCCTCCTGTTGTGGCCCAGTTAACACCCTAATCATAAACCAATCATGCCCAGATGAACAGATCAGTTTACAGGCATGATTCAATTTATATTTTTGGAATTCATAATTAGATATAACTCTCAAACCATTACACAGCCAATTAAACAAGTAACTTGCTTTTTGAAAACCTGAAGAACCTAGTGCACTCAGAGTGTTATGTAAAACCAGTGTTTTGACATTGATTACAACTGACTACAAGTGCAACAAACCATTTAAACATGTGTCTTGCTTAGTTTTCCAAACTGAATACCCTGGTGAATTCAAGTGCATTTTGTAAAACCAGTGATTTGGCATTGATTGTAAGTGAAAACAAGTGCATGGCAGCCAAATAAACAAGGAACTTGCTTAGTTTTGAAATCTGAAATGCCTGGTGCATTCAAAGAGCATTAGGTAAAAAAATGTGTTTTGACATTAAGTGTATTTGAAAACAATGCATAGCAGCCAATTGAACAAATAAATTGCTTAGTTTTCAAAATTGGAGAATGGTTCATTCACAGAGGTTTAGGTAAAACTAGTGTTTTGACATTAATTTTAAGTGAAATCAAGTGTGCACAAGTGATTTGAACAACTGACTTGCTTAGTTTTCAAAACTGAATACCGTGGTGAATTCACAGTGCATTAGGCAAAACCAATTTTTTGACATTGATTGCAAGTGAAAACAAGTGCATGTGATAAGGGAAGTTTGGGACCCCGATCCCCTCTTACAGGAATTGGGAGCCTTAGAAAAACAAATGGTCTCACTCTCCCTTTCTCCTCCTCTGGCCATCATTAGCAAGATAAATTCTAGCAGCATGCTTCTTTTAGCTAACAATTTACAACTCAAAACCAAGGATAGCTCCCTTTCTTATGACCCTGAGCTAAGCCAGCAAATACTTTAACTGCCTGCCCACTCACTCTAGGAATTTTATCTCTTTCACTTAGCAACCCATGATCCAATGAATAGAAACATATAATCCCATGAAAAGCATTGGGAGATGCCCAGAATCTAGAGACTGGTTTTTCTCTGGGCCCACACATAATAAAAATATGTCTCTCCACCTCCTTTGAGTGCTGTCTGAGTTTTCTGAGATCAATTTTCTGTTACACATGGTGGCAAATTAAACAAGTAACTTGCTTAGTTTCCAAAACTGAAGAATCTGGTGCATTCTCAGGGCGTTAGGTAAAACCAGTGTTTTCAAAATTGATTGTAATTGAAAACAGGTGTGTCACAGCTAATTAAACAAGCAATTTGAGTAGTTAAAAGAACTGAAGAACCTGGTGCATTCACAGAACATTAGGGAAAACCAGGATTTGACATTGATTGTAAGTGAAAATCAAGCATTGCAGCCTATTAAACAAGTAACTTTTTTTAGTTTTCAAAACAGAATACTTGGTGCATTCACAAAGTGTGATGGAAAACCAGTGTTTTGACATTGATTATAAGTCAAAACAAATGTGCAGCAGGCAATTACAGCAGTAACTTGCTTACTTTGCTAAATTGAACAAGTTGTTGCATTTGAAGAATGTTAGGTAAAACCAGTGTTTTCACATTGATTGTAACTGAAAACAAGTGTCTAGCAGCCAATTTAATGAGTAACTTCCTAATTTCAAAACTGAATACCCTGTTGCATTCACAGACCAATAGGATAACTAGTGATTTGACATTGATTGTAGGTGAAAACAAGTGCATAGCAGCCAATTAAACAGGTGACTTGCTTAGTTTTCCAAACTGAAAAACCTGGTGCATTCACAGAGCATTAAGTAAAATGAGTGTTTTTGTATTGTTTTGTTTTGTTACATATCACTCCCCTTTCTGCTTGTTCTTGCTGTGTGTTCATTTTTGTGTTCTTCTATGTCTGCTTTGTCTCCCCCCACTGCAGCAATACTCTGAGTCAGCTCACTGCACAGGGGGATTGCCCTCCTTGTGTGTGGCTCTGCTTCTATTCCCGGGTTGCTTTGCTCCATTCGTGGGCAGCTTTGCTCCATTCTCAGGCAGCTTTGCTCCTTTTGCAGGTGACTCACCCTGCCCATGGCAGCTTTGCCCTACCTGTGGCAACTTTTTGCCCTGCCCACAGTGGCTCTTCCCTGCCCATGGTGGCTTTTGCCTTCTCAGGCACTCTGCCCACACAGAGAGGTCCCTGGGAACTGAACCCAGGGCCTTCTATGTGGGGTACTGTTGCCCTATCTGCTGGACTACAGCCAGCCCCTAAAATGAGTGTTTTGCATGTGAGTGAAAACTATTGTGTAGTATTGAATTAAACAAGTAACTTGCTTAGCTTTCAAAACTGAAGAGCCAGGTGCATTTGCAGAGTGTTAAGTAAAACAAAGTTTTTGTCACTGAATGTAAGTGAAATGAAGCATGTAGAAGACAAACAAATAACTTGCTTAGTTTTCAAAACTAAAGGACCTGGTGTATTCAGAGTGCTAGGTTAAACCAGTGTTTTCCCATTGATTGTAAGTGAAAAGAACTGCATAGCAACAAATTAAGAAAGTATCATGCTTATTTGCAAAACAGAATACACTGGTGCATTCACAGTGCTTTGGCAAAACCAGTGATTCACATTGACTGTAAGTGAAAGCAAGTACAAAGCTTCCAATTAATCAAATAACTTGCTTAGTTTTCGAACCTGAATACCCTAGTGCATTCATATTGCATTATGTAAAATCCATGGATATGACATTTTAATTGAAAATAAGTGCATAGCAACCACTAAACAAAAAATTGCTTAGTTTTCAAAACTGAAGAACCTGGTATGTTCAGAGCCTGAGGGAAAACCAGTGTTTTGACATTGATTATAAGTGAAAACAACTGCATAGCAGCCAATTAAACAAATAAAATTGCTTAGTTTTCAAAGCTGAAATGCCAGGTTAATTCAGAGAGAATTAGGTAAAAACAGTGTTTTGGCATTGATCGTAACAAAAAACAGGTAACATCAATAGTTTTCAAAGCTGAAGAACCTGGTGCATTCACAGTTGATAGGAACACCAGTGTTTTGACATAATAAGTGAAAACAAGTGTGCAGCAACCAGGTAAACAAGTAAATTGCATAGTTATCAAAATTGAGGAACTGGTGCATTCTCAGAGAGTTACGAATAACCAGAGTTTTGACATGGTTTGCAAGTTAAATCAAGTGCATAGCAGCTAATTAAAGAAGTGATTTGCTTAGTTTTCAAAACTGAAGAATGTGGTGCTTTCACAGAATGTTAGGTAAAACAAGGGATTTGATATCGATTGGTATTAAAAACAAGTGCATAGCAACCAATTAAAGAAGTAAGTTCCTTATTTTCAAAACTGAATATCCTTGTGGATTCACAGTGCACTTGGTAAAACCAGTGAATTGACATTGAATGTAAGTGAAAAAGTGGATAGCAGTCAAATAAGCAAACAACTTGCTAGTTTTCAAAGCAGAAGAAATTGATGTATACACAGAGTATTAGGTAAGATCAGTGTTTTGACATTGATTATAAGTGAAAACAAGCACATAGCAGCCATTTAAGCAAGTAACTTCCTTATTTCCTAAACTGAATACCCTGGTGCATTCACTAGGCATTAGTTAAAACCAGTGATTTGATACTGATTTTAAATGAAAACAATTGCATAGCAGCACCTGCTTAGTTCTCAAAACTGAATACCCTGGTGCATTCACAGTGTGTTAGGTAAAACTAGTGTTTTGACATTGATTGTAACTGAAAACAAGTGCATAGCAGCCAATTAAATGAGTAAATACATTATTTTCAAAACTGAATACCCTCATTCATTCACAGCACATTAGATAATACCAGTGACTTGACATTGATTTTAAGTGAAAATAAGAGCATAGCAGCCAATTATGCAAATAAACTTATTAGTTTTCAAAACTGAATGCCCTGGTGCATTCACAGTGCATTAGGTAAAACCAGTGATTTGCCATTGATTGCAAGTGAAAACAAGCATGTACCAGCCAATTAAGCAATTAACTTAATTAGTTTTCAAACCCGGAAACTTGGTGCATTCAAAGAGTGTTAGGTAAAACCAGTGTTTTGACTTTGATTGTAACTGAAAACAAGTGCATAGCAGCCAATTAAGCAGGTAACGTGGTTAGTTTTCCAAATTGAAGTTCCTGGTGCATGTTTATACCGTTAGGTATATGCAGTGTTTTCACATTATAGGAAGTGAAAACAGGGTCATGGTAGCCAATTAAACAAATAACTTGCTTAGTTTCAAAAACTGAATACCCTGATGCAGTCACAGTGCACTAGGAAAACCAGTGATTTAATATTTATTTTAAGTGAAAACAGGTGTGTAGCAGCCTATTAAACAAGTTACTTGCTTAATTTTCTAAACTGAAGAACCCGATGCATTCATAGAGTGTTAGGTAAAAGCAGCATTTTGACATTGATTTTAAGTGAAAGCAGTCAATTAAACAAATAACTTGCTTATTTTTCTAAACTGAAGAACCTGGTGCATTCACAGAGCATTGGTAATTACTAGAGTTTTGACATTATAGTAAGAGAAAACAAGTGTGTAGTAGCCAATTAAGCAAGTACACAGCTTAGTTTTTAAAACTGAAGAATGTGGAGAATTCACAGAGGGTTAAGTAAAACCAGTGTCTTAACATTAGAATAAGAGAAAACAAATGTGTAGCAGCCAATTATACTAGTAACTTGCATAGTTTTTTAAAAATAAATACACTGGTGCATTAACAGTGCATTAGGTAAAACCAGTGATGTGTAATTGAGTGTACATGAAAACAGGTGCATAGTAGCCAATAAACAAATACTTGCTTCATTTACAAAACTGAATACCATGGTGAATTCAGAATGCATTAGGCAAAACCAGTGATTTGACATTGAATGTAAGTTAAAACAAGTGTGTAGCAGTCATTTAAGCAAGTAATGCTTAGTTTTCAAAACTGAAGAACCTGTTGCATTCACAGAGTGTGAGGTAAAACCAGTGTTTTGACATTGATTGTGAGTGAAAACATTGACTGTGGGTTTGGTTTCCAGGAACCCTGAGCAGTTTTTGGGAGTGAATTACACTGCTGGAAGTGGTGCTGTGCTGAGGGGAGAAGCAAATCTGCAGTGCACGTCTGATTTACCCAATCATGTGACACAGAGGCTAGGCTCAAGAAGGGGTGGAGCTAGCAATTTTACAGCTCCATGCTAACACAGTTTCAGCTCCCCTTGGGTGGGCAGGCAGTGGGAAGTAGTTGATAAGTTTCCATGAACCTATTTGGGGGTCCCCTCACAGGAGGGGGTGGTTCAAAAGAAACATTAATTTAAGACCCTTATTTCATTAAAAAAGAGAAAATTTTTACTTACTCTATTCGCTAAATTCTGACTCAAAGCCTGCAGAGAGAAGGCTTCAGAGAGAATGAACACAGGCTGAGAGGCTCCACAAGGGCCCAAGAAGGAAACCTATTCTCCCTTAGCTTTGTTTGACTGCATGCCTGTGTGTTTGTTTGGTTCTCCTTTGTTTGTTTGTTTGTTGTTCTTCTTATCTTTACCCTCTCCTCTTTTTTACATTTTATTTATTTATATTTTAAAATTAGGTGCTGCTAGATTTTTCTTCTTGCTGGTCTTCTTCCTCGATTTTCCATTCTCTGTGTATGGTGATTGTGTCTACCAATGCTATATCTTCCCCTTCCTTCATCTTTCTACCTTCAGCTTTCTGTTGTGGTTATTACATTCCACCTTTTTTCATTTGTCCTCACAATTACAGACCAATTACAGACCAATTTCTCTAATGAACATTGATGCTAAGAACCTCAGCAAAATACTTGCTCATCACATTCAACAACATACCAAAAGCATTATACACCATGACCAAGTGGGTTTCATCCCAGATATGCAAGGATGGTTCAATATAAGAAAATCAATCAATGTAATACACCACATAAATAGATTGGGAAAAAAAATCACATGATCATCTCTATAGATGCAGAAAAAGCATTTGACAAAATGCAGCACCCTTTCCTAATAAAAACACAGCAAAAGATAGGAATAGAAGGAAACTTTGTGAACATGATAAAGGGTATATTTGAAAACCCCGAAGCTAACATCATATTCAATGGTGAAATAATAAAATCCTTCCCTCTGAGATTGGGAACAAGACAAGGATGCCCACTATCACCACTCTTATTGAAGATTGTCTTAGAAGTAGTTGTTCGAGCACTGAGGCAAGAAAAAGATAAAAACTGCATCCAAATAGGAAAAGAAGAAGCATAAATTTCATTATTTGCAGAAGACATGATCCAACACTTAGAAAGCCCCGAGAAATCTACAACAAAGCTTCTAAAACTAATAAAGGAGTTCAGTGACATCGCAGGCTATAAGAGCAATGCTGAAAAATCAGCAGCACTTCTCTACACCAACAATGAGCAATCTGAGGAGGAAATCAAGACAAAATACCATTTGCAATAGTAACAAAAAGAATCAAATACCAGGAATAAATTTATCTAAATATGTAAAGGACTTATATGCAGAAAACTACACAACATTGTTAAAGGAAATCAAAGAATACTTAAATAAATGAAAGTATATTCCCAGTTCATGGATAAGAAGAATTAACATCATCAAGATGTCTATCCTACCTAAACTAATTAACAGATTTAATGCAATCCCAATAAAAGTCTACACTGTATTTGTTAGGGAATTGGAAAAACTAACTACAAAATTTATTTGGAAAGGTAAGTGGCCCCAAATCACCAAAAACATATTAAAAAAGAAAAATGAAGTTGGAGATATCACACTACCTGACTTCAAAACATACTACAAAGCTACAGTGGTGAAAACTGCATGGTATTGGCACAAGGGTAGACACATCAACCAGTGGAACGGAATTGAGAGTTCTGATATAAATCCTCACATATACAGTCATCTGATATTTGAGAAGGCCACCAAGCCCACTCAGTAGGGATAGAATGGCTTCTTCAACAAGAGGTGCACGGGGAACTGTATATCCATATGCAAAAGAATTAAAGGAACACCATCTCACACCCTATATGAAAATCAACTAAAAATGGATCAAAGATCTAAATATAAGAGCCAAGACCATAAAAACCTTGGAGGATAATGTAGGGAAGCATCTACAGTACCTTGTAATAGAAAATAGTTTCATGGACTTTACACCTGAAACATAAACAGCAAAGAAAAAAAATAGATAAATGGGACCTCCTCAAAATTAAAAGCTTTTGCATCTCAAAGGACACTATTAAGAAAATAAAAAGGCAGCTTACACAATGGGAGAAAATACTTGGCAACCATATATCTGATAGGAGCTTAATATCTTGCATATATAAAGAGAACTTACACCTCAAAAATAAAAGACTAACAAGCCATTTTAAAAATGAGCAAGTGAGCTGAAAAGACAGTTCTCCAAGGAAGAAATACAAATGGCTACAAAGCACATAAAAAAAATGCTTGACCTCTCTAGCTATTAGAAAGATGCAAATCAAAACTGCAATGATATACCATCTTACACCCATTAGAATGTTGGCTATTTTAAAAACAGCAGACTATAAATGTTGGAAAGGATGTGGAGGAATGGAAACACTCATCCACTGCTGGTGGGGTTGTGGAATGATCCTGCCACTGTGGAGGACAATTTGGCAATTCCTCAAAAAACTAAATATAGATCTTCCATATGATCCAGCGATTCAGCTGTTGGGTATATACCCAGAAGAATTGAAAGCAAAGACATGAACAGATATATGTACATGAATGTTCATAGTGGCATTGTTCACTATTGCCACTAGTTGGAGTCAACCCAGGTGTCCATCAATGGATTAATGGATAAACAAAATGTGGTACATACAATCAAAGGAATATCACTCAGCAGTAAGAAGGAATAAAGTGCTAACACACGGGATAACATGGATGAATTTTGAAGGCCTTATATTGAGTGAAGCAATCCAGGCATTGAATGATGAACCTCACTGATATGAATTAAGGAAATTGACATTCCCTGGGAAATAGGGTCTGAAATATAGGAGTGTAAGAAAGAGAAAGAGAAGAGAAAGTTGTAGGACATCATCCATAAGGACATAAGCTGTGGTGAGGTGATGGAGTGTTTGGGGGATGGGACAGGTGTGTGGTGATATTGTTAGGTTTGGTGGTGCAGGGTTGGTGGTTGGGTGGATTGGGAACGGTAGGTTGAAGTGCCTGGGATGCTCAGGGGGTGGTGGAAGAGGGAACAGTTGAACACTTGGGGGTTGTGGTGTGAGGTTGGGAGTGCAGAGGTGGAAATGCTTTTGTGGCAATGAGACAGGGAGGTGTCACAGCATTGGAGTGTTGGTTGGGGGCATTCATGTGGGTGTATCTGGAGTGGGCTTCTGGGGGGGTGTGGGAGTTTTTCATCCTCTCATAATTTGTTGTATCAGTGGGTGGAGTCCCACACAATGAGAAGGAAGGAAATGGGCCCCCTATTTTCCAAAGTCTGATTCACTCAGAAATAGGCAGGTGTTTGACTCTTGGGAGCAGAGGTGGTTCCCAGTGGGGGATGAACCAGTGGGCCAAGACACATTGCTGCATGTAACTATAAATCATGTCATCCAAAGAGTCGAGTCAGAGGTCATTTTGGTCCCTGGGGTGAGGGGAAGGGATGAACAGAGTGGATTGAACAGGGGGCATTTATTGGTTAGTTGAAACATTTTCCATTGCCTTGCAGGGATGGTCACAGGACAGGGTGAATGTCATGAAAAATTTATAAAAGTGTATGATCTAAAATGTGGATGATGCTGTGGACCAAGGACAATGTTTGGTAGCTGTGTATCACTATCTGTATATAGTTAGGTTGGTGCTGACATCCACATACAAAAAGGCTTTTGTGTTGGGTGGGGAATGTGGGAGGAGGTTGAGTATTTGAGAGTGTCTTTGTGTGACCTAAAACTTCTAGGAAAATTAAATGAAAAATTGTGAGACACTGGGGAGTGAGAAGAGGAAGGTGCCATGGAACAGACTGGACACCAGTTATTGCACCAATGCAAGGCAAAATAGAAAAAAAAGCACATATATATATATTTAATTTTTTCACATTTTTGAACAACCTAATCCTTTAATGTTATTTTATTTTATTTTACGTTTTATTTTTTAATTTTTAATTTTTAAGTTTTTATATATTTCAACTCTTACATTTAAATATTATTATTATTTCATTTTCCTATTCATTGTATTTGGCTATCGTTATGGCTTCACCTTTGAAGATTTGGATCACAGAAATGCTACAACAAGGATGGGAGAGGATCATTGGTGGAGGGTGACAGGGTTGGGGGTGCATGTGAGGAAGTCCACATGAACATATATAAAAGGTATATAAAATTGTTCAAATGCTCATGGGGCATGGTCATGGGGTAGAGAATTACTCAATAAATGAGAGAGTACTGAATTCCCATCCTGGAGAGCTCTTCCATATTCTCCAGGAGAGTAGCAATAGTTCCCCAAGTGCAGGGGCAGTTCTGGCAAAGGAGGATGATCCATTGGAGGACACTTGTTATCGATGACTAGCCTTATGAGTCTTTGCTCTTGAAATTGAAACAGGCTACTGTTATGAGGTGTCTAAATGTTGCCTCTTGAGAGCCTCCTTGTTGCTCAAATGTGGCCTCTCTCTAAGCCAAACTCAGCATATGGATGCATTACCTTCCTTCCAGTGTGGGACATGACTTCCAGGGATGAACCTCCCTGGCAATGAGGGATTACTAACAACTGCCAATAGGCAATACAACTGGAAAAAGACATCAAATAAAAGAGGGAAATGGTAAAGACAAATTAGTTCATAGGGCTAAGAGACTTCAAAGTAATTTGGGAGGTCAACCCAGAGGTAACATTTTTGCATATCCCAGTAGGACCTCCTAGGCTGCCAATATGGATATCACCCTAGAGGTGTCCTGAGGGCTCTGGAGACATGCAGGTCCTTTATCAGAGCAGATAGCTCCAGACTTTGGTGCCTTATCAGTGGTCCAAATTCAGAATCCTTGCTCCTGAGAGTGACAGAGTCTGATAGAAATATGACTTCCCTGCACATGGTCCATCTGTTTCTTCTATTCAAACCTATATATGATGCCAGAGTTTTATGTGTACTTCCAGAGAGTGGAGCCTATGTGATATCCATGTTCCAGCTTGGTCCAAAAGCTCAGTGGAGTTGCAACTCCCACTCTACTACTCAATGGACTCACCCAGGACACATAGAGGGGAGATGACAATGGACAATGGCTATCCCAGGAAATGGAGAAAGTTTGCAGCTGCAGGCAGGATAATCTCATCCATCTTATCCATGGGATATTAGCCCCTTCTCACTTGGAGGTGGAAGGGACACCACCATCACAGACCTCTCAGGATTGGGGGGAAGAGCTATGGACTTACTGGTATCCTGTTATAGACTTATTGTGATTCACATAATGGAAGAACTGACAAAATTATGTGGAGTAAGTGGTCACTGGAGGCTTTGGGGGCAAGGAGAGGGAAAAGCAGTTGTAATAAAGAGCTTTTTCAGGACTTGGGATTTATCCTGAATGATAGTGCAATGACAGATATAGGTCATTTTATATCATCGTATAACATGCAGAACTGTGTGGGAGAGAGTGTGGTCTACAATGTGAACTATGGTCCATGCTTAGTGAAAAAGTCCCAAAATGTGTATATCTATTGCAGATGATGTGCCACAGTAATGAAGAATGTATATGTGGGAGGTTGTGAAAGACATGGGAGGTGGGGCATATGGTTACCCCTAAATTTTGTATAACATTTATGTAATCTATGTATCTTTAAAAAATTAATTGCTTAAAAATAAATAAAAATAAAAATAAAAAACAAATATACTTGGTTAATCTAAAAAAATAAAGAAGTAACTTGCTTGGTTTTCAAAACAGAAAAAAAAAGATGCATTCACAGCGTGGTAGGTAAATCTGCAGTTTGACATTGACTTTAAGTGAAAGCAAGTGCATAGCCAGCAATTAAGTAAATTGCTTGGTTTTGAAAACTGATAATCCTTGTACATTCACAGACTGTTAGGTAGAACCACTGTTTTGACATTGATTATAAGTGAAAACAAGTGCATAGCCAGCAATTAAACAAGTAACTTCCTTAGTTTCCAAACTGAGTAAAATTGTGGTTCACAGGGTATTAGGGAAAACCAATGTTTTGACATTCATTTGAAGAAGAAACAAGATCATAGGTGCCAATTAAACAAGTAATTTGCTTGGTTTCAAACTGAAGAAAATGGTGCATTCACAGGGTATTAGGTTGAACCAGTTTTTTGACATTGATGGTAAATGAAAACCAGTGCATAGTTGCCCACTACACAAGTAACTTGATTGGTTATCAAAATGGATGATCGTGGTGAATTCAGAGTGTTAGGTAAAATCAGTGATTTGACATTAATTGTAAGTGAAAACAAGTGCAAGGCTGCCAATTAAACAAGAAACTGCCTTGGTTTTGAAAACTGAATAAATGGTGCATTCACAGGGCATTAGGTCAAACCAGTGTTTTGACACTCATTGAAAGTGAAAACAAAACCATAGTTGCCAATTAAAGAAGTAATTTGCCTGGTTTTCAGAATAGATGATCCTGGTGCATTCACACAGCATTAGGTAAAACCACTGTTTTGACTTTGATTGTAAGTGAAAACAACTGAATAGCTGCCAATTAAGGAAGTAGTTTTCTTGGTTTTGAAAACTGATGATCCCAGTGCATTAACAGATCATTAGGAAAAAACACTGTTTTGACATTGATTGTAAGTGAAAACAAATGCCAGTAGGTAAACAAGTTGCTTGCTTGGTTTTCAAAATTGAAGAAATTGATGAATTCTCAGGGTGTTAGGTAAAACCAATGTTTTGACATTCATTGAAAGAGGAAACAATGGCATAACTTCCAATTAAACAAGTAATTTTCATGGTTTTAAAAACTGAAGAAAATGGTGCATTCACAGGTTGTTAGGTATAATCAGTTTTTTGACATTGATTGTAAGTGAAAACAAGTGCATAGCTTCCAATTAAAGAAGTAGCTCCCTTGGTTTTCAAAACTGAAAAAATGGTGCATTCACAGGACGTCAAGTAAAGCCACTGTTTGGATATTGATTGTAAGTGAACACAAGTACATAGCAGCTAATTTAGCAGGTCACATGGTTAGTTTTCCAAACTGAATAACCTGGTGGATTCAGAGAGTGGTAGGTAAACCAGTGTTTTGATATTGATTGTGAGTACAAACAAGTGCATAGCCTCCATTTACACAAGTAACTTGCTTAGGTCTCAAAACTAAAGATAGTGGTGGATGCACAGTGTTAGGTAAAACCAGTGTTTTGACATTGAATGAATGTGCCATGCATAGCAGCCAAATACACAAGTAACTTCCATATTTTCAAAACCGAATACCCTGGTGCATTCGAAGTGCATTAGGCAATACCAGTCTTTAGACATTGATTGTGATTGAAAACAAGTCAATAGAAGCAAATTAAAACAAGCAAATTACTTAATTTTCAAAACTGAAGAAACTGTTCCATTCACAGTTTTAGGAAAAAAAAACAGAGTTTAGACATTGATTGGGAGTGAAAAGAAATGAGTAACAACCAATTAGAAGTAACTTGCTTAGATCTCAAAACTGAAAACATGGTGCATTCACAGATCATTATGTAAAACCAGTGATTTGACATTGTTTGTAAGTAAAACAAATGCATAGCAGCCAATGAAACAATTAACATGCTTAGTTTTAAAATCTGAATAACCTGGTGCATTCACAATATGTTAGATAAAACAAGTGATTTGATATTGATTGTAAGTGAAAAAAGTGGATAGAAGCCAATTAAACAAGTAACTTGCTTAGTTTTCTAAATTCAACAAGCTGGTGCATTCACAGAGCCTTAGGCAAAACCAGTGTTTTGAAATACAATGTAAGTGAAAACAAGTGTGCAGCAGCAAATTAAGAAAGTAACTGCTAATTTTTAAAATCACAATACCCTGGTACATTCACAGTGTGTTAGGCAAAAAACAGTGATTTGGCTTCGATTATAAGTGAAAACAACTTCATAGCAGCCAATTAAAGTCAATTGTGTTGTTTTCAAAATCAAAGAACTGGTGCATTCTAAGAATGTGAGGAAAAACCAGAGCTTTGACATTGTAAGTGAAAACAAGAGCATGACAGCTAATTAATCAAGTAATTAGCTTATTTTTCAAAACTGAAGAACATGGTGTATTCACAGAATATTAGGTAAAACCTATGATTTAATATTGATTGTATGTGAAAACAAGAGTATAGCACCAAATTAAACAAGTAACTTGCTTAGTTCTCTAAACTGACAACATGGTGCATTCACAAAGCAGTAGGTAATACCAGTGTTTTGACATTGATTTTTGAGCAAAAACAGGTGCATAGCAGTCAAATAAACAAATAATTTTCTTAGTTTTCAAAACTGAAGAACCTGGGGCATTCATAGTGCATTAGTTAAAATGAGTGTTTTTTCATTGATTGTAATTGAAAACAATTGCATAGCAGCCTATTAAACAATTAACTTGCTTAATTTTCAAAGCAGAATATCCTGGCACAGTAACAGTGTTTTAAGTAAAACCAGTGATTTTATATTAATTGTAAGCAAAAACAAGTGTGTAGCAGCCAATGAAACAGTTAACTTAGCTTGCTTTCTAAACTGAAGTATCTGGTGCATTCACAGAACATTACATAATACCAGTGTTTTGACCTTGATTGTGATTGAAAACAAGTGTGGTGCATCAAATTAAACAAGTAACTTGCTCAGTTTTCAGAACTGAAGAATCCTTTGCAATCACAGAACATTAGGTAAAACCAGAGTTTAGACATTGATTGGAGTGAAATGAGTACATAGCAGCCACTTAATCAAGTAACTTCCTTAGCTTTCAAAACTGAGAAACCAGGTGCATTCACAGAGAATTAGGTAAATCCAGTGTATGGCCATTGATTGTAACAAAACAAGTGGATAGTAGACAATTAAACAGGTTACATCAGTTTTTTTCCAAGCTGAAGAACCTGGGGAAATCACAGAGTGTTAGTTAAAACCAGTGTTTTGACATTGATTGTAAGTGAAAACAAATACATAGCAGCCTCTTAAACAAGTAACTTGCTTGGTTTTCAAAACTGAAGAACCTGATGCATTCACAGAGTATTAGGTATAACCAGTGTTTGACATTATAGTAAGTGAAAACAAGTGCATAGAAGCCAATTAATCAATTAACTTTATTTTGCAAATTCAATACCCTGGTGCATTCACAGTGCATTACATAAAACCAATGATTTACTATTGATTGTAATTGAAAACAGGTGTGTAGTAGCCAATTAAACAAATAACTTGCTTAGTTTTAAAACTGAATATCCTGGTGCATTCACAGTGCATTAGGTAAAACCAGTGGTAAAATATTGATTGTAGGGTGAAAACAAGTGCATAGTAGTCAATTAAACAAGTAACTTCCTTATTTTCAAGAATGAATACCATGGTGATTCACAGAGCATTAGGTAATACCAGTGTTTTAACATTGATTGTGCTTACAAAGAAGTGTGCAGCATCCAATTAAACAAGTAACTTGCTTAGTTTTCAAAACTGAAGAACCTGGTGAATTCATGGAGCAATAGGTAAAACCAGTGTTTTGACATTGATTGTAAGTGAAAACAAGTGTGTAGCAGCCAGTTAAACAAGTAACTTCCTTATTTTCAAAACTGAATACCCTGGTGCTTTCACAGATCATTAAGTAAAACCAGAATTTTGACATTGACAGTAAGTGAAAACTAGTGCATACCAGCCAACCAAATAATTGCTTCGGTTTCATAACTGAAGAACCTGGTGCACTCACAGAGCATTAGGTAAAACCATTGTTTTGGCACTATAGTAAGTGAAAAAAAGTGCATAGTAGCCAATTAAACAAGTAACTTGCTTAGTTTCAAAAACTGAATACCCTGGTACATTCACAATGTGTTAGTTAAACCAGTGATTCAATTATGATTGTATGTGAAAATGAGTGTGTAGCAGCCATTTAAACAGGGAACTTGCTTATTATTCTCATCTGAACAACCTGGTGCATTCACAGAACTTTAGAAAATGAAGCATTTTGAAATTGTGAGTAAAAACAACTGTGTAGCATCCAATTAAACAAGTAAATTGTTTCATTTTCAAAACTGAAGAACCTGGTGCATCACAGAGTGTTAGGTAAATCCAGTGTTTTGACATTGATTGTAACTGAAAACAACTGTAAAGTAGCCATTTAAAAAGGTAACATTGTTAGTTTTCAAAAATGAAGAACCTGGAACATTCCCAGACCATTACATAAAACCAGTGTTTTGACACTGTGAGTAACATCAAGTACATAGCAGCCAATGAAACATGTAATGTTTAGTTATAAAAACTGAATACACTGGTGCATTCACAGCATGTGGGGTAAAACAAGCTTTTTGACATTGAATGTAAGGGAAAGCAAGTGTGTAGCAACCAATTAAACAAGTAACTTCCTGATTGTCAAAATTGAATTCACTTGTGCATTCACAGTGCTTTAGGTAAAACCAGTGATTTGAAATTGTAAGTGAAAACAAGTTTGTAGCAGCCAATAAAACAAGTAACTTGCTTAGTTTCATAAACCGAATTCCCTGATATATTCACACTGCATTATGTGAAACAGGTATTTAATATTGATTGTATATAAAAATAAATGTGTAGCACCCATTTAAACAGGTAAATTGCTTACTTTTCTAAATTGAACAACCTGGTGCATTCACAGAGTGTTACATAAAACCAGTGTTTTGAGATTGATTGTAAGTGAAAACTTCATAGCAGGCAATTAAACAAGTAAATTGCTAAGTTTTATAAACTGAAGAACTGGAGCTTTCTCAGACTACTAGGAAAAAGAAGAGATTTGATGTTGGCTGCAAGTGAAAACAAGTGTGCAGCAGCCAATGAAGCAGGTAAATTGCTAATTTTTCAAATCTGAAAACCCTGGAGAATTCACAGTTCATTAGGTAAAACCAGTGACTTGACATTGAGTATGTGAAAACAAATGTGTAGCAGCCAATTAAACAAGGAAATTGCTTAATTTTCAAAACTAAATACACAGGTGCATTCCCACTGTATCAGGTAAAACCAATAATTTGACATTGATTGTAAGAGACAACAAGTGCATAACATCTGTTTTGGTCAGCCAAAGGTGTGCCTTTTGAAATATACCAAATATTGGTCGGTCTTCATAAAGGGTATTATTTGGGGTAGAAGCTTACAGTTACCAGGCCACAAAGCATAAAGTTCTTCCCTCACCCAAGTCCACATGTTGGAATAAGATGGCTGCCGACGTCTCCAGGGTTCAGGCTTCTGGGTTCCTCTGTTCCCGGGGCTGCGTTTCTCTCTGGGCTTAGCTTCTGTTTCCTTCACGAGTTCAGCTGAAGACTATGAGACTCTCTGAGTTGCGTCTCTCCACAAGGCCAGCTGTAGCCTATCCGGCAATCGGCTCACTCCAACATCAGAACTGCTTCTCAAAT
>PVKH010008577.1:0-19395 GCA_004027955.1 Chaetophractus vellerosus | reverse complement strand
ACGACGAGCTGGGAAATTCTCTCTGAATGTTGAAATCAGTTCCCTTTTATAAGCAGTCAACTGAATGGATAACAGCGTCATCCATTCTTCATCCAATCTTGCTGATTGATGCAGATGCAATTAGCCCCAGGCTTGCTGGACCCAACAGCTGGGCACAATTACCTGGCCGAGTTGACACATTAGCCTAGCCATCACAATTCCCCTCCATAATTTTTATGTTCTTGTGAGGAAAGAGTAAACATGTTTAATTTTATTTGATTTATACCTTTGCTTTCAACAAGCAAATGTTAAATGTGTAAGACTTGACTTGTGTACTAATGTTGTAATTTTCCAAGTAAAAGTGTCCTTAAAGGCTGCTTTGTTTCTGAATATTCCCAGTAAATGTGGCAAGCACTCCTAACAGCCATCTAAAATGGAGAGATGAGTCTTTCTGCTTTACATGCTATATATTAGAGGGTGGTTGGGGTAATGCTACTCAGGATTTCAGATGTCTTCAAACTGAAATCTCAATGCTCTCAGTATGAAAAACTGAGATCAGACGCTTATGTAAGGAAAGTGCTATTCACCCAGTAAACCCAAAAAAGCAAATGGATAATGCTGGCCATATTTTGCCTTTCTGACATTTCTTTAGGAATTTGCAAGAACTTCTCCTTTCCCCTTTCCCCAATAATACCATTTAAGTATGTGTTAAACAACTACAGAATACTAAATAAAAAGTTTGACCAAAACTACCTATGAAACTGAAAAAAAAAAAAAAAAGAGAGGACTAGCTAGCTACTTGGTGCTTATTCTTTAAAGTGACTCATTCAACACTGTAAGATTCAGTTTTCTCTGAAATAATTAGCTATGTGATTTGAATAGCCATATGCACTCAAAGAACAAAGTGCCAAGGTATTTTGGAAGAGATGGTAAATGCAATGTGACCTATGTTTGTGACATAAATATTTTCAATCAGAGTTTCTCCTTGAAGTAAGATGTTTTTCCTGGAATGAAAATTGTATCACTCTTAACATGATATGAGGTACTCATCACACTCAATGATTTCTTTAGTGGTAGAAATGAAGGGTGAATGTGCTACAGAAAATTCTGGAATGTGAAAATAGAGAATAGTTCACCTGAGGTTGAATCAGAATAAGAGAATCTTATGGAAAAGGAAAGAAATGGAGTAAACATCAGTTTACTGCTATGTGAGATTAAACCTCACTCAGACTTGGATATTGTAGATAAGAAATGACCTGTTTCAGTTACTATTGAAGTCTACAGCATAGTTCTATCTTTTTTATTCTTAGTTTTATAATACCAAATTTAAAAACACATATGCCAGTCTTAAATTAGTAACATGAGAATTGAAAAATGTTAACTAGAGGATTTTAAGCTTAGTAAATGGACTTTATGAACGAATAAAAAAATAGTCTTACGATTGGTTTACCAGCTTTCAATTTTTCCCAAGAACTATTCTTTAAAAAGCAAACAGAAACTTTCTCCCATTTTTCCATTTCAGCATTTCCTAAAATCACTCATATTTTAAAATAACTAAGCAGGAAATATAATACATCATAGTGATATAAGAAGAATAAATTTAGCTTCACATAAATCTACCACATCTTCCTTATTTTTTCTCTTTGTGGACAAATGAAACTTTATTGGAGAAACTTTATTTGAATGGTATTTTAGTTTCCTAGGCTGCTTAAAGCAGATACTATGACATGGGTTGGTTAAACAATGGAAATTTATTAGCCTACAGTTTCAGGCCAAGAAAATGTTCAAGTCAAGGTGATGCTTACTCCCCAAAGACCAGCTGCTGACCATCTTTGGCTCCTGGCAATTCTTGGCTCCTCTGCTACATGTCAAGGCACATGGTGGTATCTGCTGGTCTCTCCCTTATCTTCCGGGTTTCCTTGCTTTCAGCTTTTTGTTCATGGCTTTCCATTCTCTCTATATTCATTCTGCTTATAAAGGATTCCAGTAAAAGTATTAAAACCCATTCTGAACGATGTGGGTCACACCTTAAGTGAAACAGCCTCATCCAGAAGCCCTAATTACAATGAGTTTACACCCACAGGAATGGATTAGATTTAAGAATATGCTTTTCTGGGGGACACACAACTTCAAACCTCCACAGATAGGTATTGGAAACCAGTGACACAGATAGGTGGTTTTAAAATATGCTTCTTACAGCCAAAGGGATGGTCAGAGGTCAATATGAGAAAGGAGGGGTTGAGCAGCTGAGGTTTTGGGAATACCACTCTTATTTCAACCAGGCTAACACTGTTTTTATTTTCTTTAGTTATGTGCCTTGTTTATAGAATGACCTGGTCTCAGTAGGATACAATATGGAAATAGCTATTTTTTCTCAGTGTTGACTTTGCAAATCACTCTCCCAGATCCCCCATTCCTCTTGCTAATATCTCAAGAATATCCCTTGTACTTTCCAGTGATTTTTTTCTCCCGAGCATTGAAACAGTAACTTCAAAATATTCTGTTTAGTCTAAAAATTTTTCATCTCTCAACCAATTCAAATCTTTCCCCCCTGCCTAACTCATGCTTCTCTCAGACTAACATAAGGGAAAAGGACTATGTGCTATTTTTTTTATCACTCAGTATTCTTCCTGGCCAATTCATTTTGCTATTTCTGGTTCCACCAAGGGCAAGGGGTGAAGGGAGATTGGATTAGAAAGATAAGGAAAGTACTCCTTGCCTAAGGCTGATTTAACCTGGCTATCAGTGGGCCCTTTATGGTAGATGGCCAAATTCTGGCTGTTTTGCATGAAATTCTTTTGTGGCATCTTTGAAGACCCTTCTGCTAGAAGCCTTGTGCTGCATATTCTTTTCTACAGCAAATGACCTTTTTGAAGAGCCTCTTCACGTGTCCTCCTAACCTCCTGTCCTCTGGCGTTATACCTCCACCCTTTCTGTTGGGGTATGTGGACCCTGAAGGCAGATCTGCTGAGCAGAGTCTTTTCAAGATGACTCAACTTGTATAGACCACACAGTCCACTGGAATTCAGGCATCATGGTTCCATCCAACTTGCAAGTATAGATAGGCTGCTCCCGTTGCTGCCCTCTTTCCTTGTCCTGTGACAAGGGAAGTTCCAGCCTTCAGAGTTTAGGAAAGAGTCCCATCCCTGTCTCTATGTCCTCCAGAACTCTAGAAAAACTTGACTTTTCTAAGCTATTGCTCATTGTGCTCAGCTATGGTTTCATAACAGGGTCAGACTCTAGCTTCTAAAGCTCAGCAAATATTTAGTTGGAGGAAAATAACCATTTCCCTTTTTGGAAAACTTCCTCCACAGTCACACCAAGGAGTTCTCTTGGTGCCCACCTTATTGACCCTAGGCTTCTCTATTTCCACAATTTTTTTCAAAGAATCCTATTCTGTCCTCAGTGAGTCCTGATCTTCTCTTATTTATCCTGGATGGAACCATTTTGGTCACCTTTTATTAAGTCTTGCATGAGTAGCTCTAAACACCTCTCCAATATGTGGGAACCTAGCACACAATTCACTCAGCATTGGAGCTAAAATATCTGAGAGGACTGGAAAAGTCCCTTATTCATCCATTCTATCTATTTATACTTTCACAATTTTTTTGTCTGAATGTAGGAATGTAACAATGATGTAGATATAACATCATTTGCCCATATTTCTATCAAATCAAGTGGTTTGTTTATATCCTTCTTACAGAATTTAAATTAACATTATTTTTTGCATGTTTGACCACCTTCTGGGATAGGATCTAACCTACCTTTATTGCCATAGGCTAATATTCTGGAACCAAACTCAATGTAAGCATCAAATATAATGAAAAATAGAACATCATAAAATAAAATTAATGGTTACAGCCTCCACCCTGGGTTTCACTTTGCAGGATCACCTGGTTTGTCATCCCTGCCTGGGGCACATTATTGGTGATGGCAATGATTATGATATATAGACATCTGTCTACTGTATATTAAACAGAGACCAGAAAACTAATGTCACATGACTTTAGATGTTTCTGTCTTAAGCTGATATGATTGTAATGGTCTTTCATATAAAAGGACATAAAAGAAAATGATGACCTTCCTTTTTATGGTAGTGATTTAATGTCCAAGAAAGTTCAACCGAAAACAAAGTAAGAATTGAGGCCATTGCCTTTTTTTCTCCTTTCACAAAACTTTTTGTGAACCTAGGCTATCAATTTTTTATATGGTTGTAGATAATTTTTGGGCATTAAAAAGAAATAACTGTTAAACTAGGTAGAGCTGTAATATATTGATAGTTTCACATGTGGATAAGATAAAAATGAACACTTTAATGTTCAGAATCTAATAGTAATAATAGTGTCATTTCTAATATTATCATAAAAATGTACTTTTTAATTAGGATTTAATTATGCAATGTAAAAATAGTAGATAACAGGTTAATGAAACTACCATAATTTCACTACTTCTCTTTTTTCCTATGAAACTGGTAAACCAAGGACATAAAAGATGGAGCAATAAAATGTGCAAACCCTGAAAAAATAATGTCATCACCTTGGACTACGACTCTCCCTCTTAACAGACAATTCAAGAAAGGGAACTTTAATCTTTTTAGAACTGAAGAACATTATAGCTTTCTTCATATTATACTTTGAAACAAATTTCTCATGTGGGGTCTTATACATGTGACATTGAAAAATGACAAAGATAGTGGCTTACATGAGTTTTAAAATATTTATAAAATATATTCTATATGGTTATTTCTTGTAATTACCACTAAATGAACCCATATCATCACATTCAAACACAATTTAAATTTTCCTTTCAGCTAAAGTTTGCCTTTAATTTGTCTATTGCGTCTTGAGTGGCAGGATTTTTTTTAGCATGTTTATCATATCTTTAAAGTTGGATTTAAGAACTTGTTTTTATAGTAAATATGTAAACATTTGAAAATCTGTTTTTTGTTTTTTTTTCACTAGGGTATGGTACCTAACATAATTGTTACTGCTTCTGTTACTGGGCATCCTGCTTGCTGCCTTGAACTGATGGACTGGTTCAGATGAAGTAGAGGAGAAAATTTCTTTTCCACCATTTACATGACACACTTTTGGCCTGCACAACTTTATATTCAAGTTATCATTTACCTTATAATTCTTCAGATTTAACTCTGCCAACTTATGTCTTTGTTATTTTTGTATTTCTTTTTCTGATATCTCATGATGTATTTGGACTAGCTCTGCTATCAGTTGTTGGCCAGTCACAGTTTCCTTTGATTCAGGTGACAAATCCTGATAAAATCAGCTGTAACTTGTGCAATGTTGTGATGGTTTGAGGCTGTATGGATGCCAGAAGTATATGTTTTTAGAGTTAATCCATTCCTCTAGGTGTGGATCTATTATAGGTAGAAACTTTTGATTAGGTTACTTCAGTTAAGGCATAACCCATGGTGGGTTATCCTTCTTACTGAAGGATTTTTTTTTTTTTTTTTAAGGAGTTAGCAGAGATTGAACCCAGGACCTTGTACATGGGAAGCAGGTGCTCAGCCACTGAGCTACACCTGCTCCCCTGGAGCTTTTTTATAATCAGGATGAATATGGAGAGAGAAAAGCCACAGAAAGAAGAAGCTTGAAGGAACAACATCCAGAAGATAGGGGAGAGACCAGCAGACACTGCTGTGTGCCTTGCCATGTGAAAGGGAAGTCCAGGATTGCTGGCAGCCAGTCTTCAGGAGGAAGGTGATGATGCTCTGATTTTCATGGCCTCAGAACTGTAAGCTTATAAGCTAATAAATTCCTCTTGCAATAGCCAATCCATTTCTCATATATTGCTCTTGGCAGCCCAGCAGACTAAAGCAGATGGGTATACAACACATGAACTCCTTAGGGGTGCAACTTCAGCTGGGTCTATGAGCAGGGAAGGTCACCTAGGAGGGTGATAGGGCATGGCAGGCAAGCTGTGGCTTACACTCTCCAGCACTTGGGCTTGATTTTCACAATATGTTCTGCATCATCACAGAAGTGGATAAGGGACAAATTAGATGACCTAGAAATTAGGATGTCTTTAAAATATTTTAAAAGAAAATATCAATTTGCCTCTAAATGCCAATAAGACATATGTTGATTCCTTGCTGTTTGAATATTTTTTCACTTCCTAAAGGCAATACATGTGGCATTCTCTCTTACTTCAAGTTTCCAAGTTTCTCCATCCTTTCCCTTCTGTACTTCTTTTTCCTAAGGATTGTGTGGTTTTGGAAAATAGAAACAGGGTTGAAGTTCTTTCTCTGTCTGCTACTTATTTCTGTGACCCTGAGAAAATTGTTTTAGCTCTCAAAATCTCATCTGAGGTTCTGAGGGGTAGGAGAGGGAAGAATAGGTATAACATGGGGTATTTTGGGGACATTGAAATTGTTCTGAATGGCACTGCAGTGATGGATTCTGACTGTTACATATCTTGTCAAAACCTATAAAAATGTGCAGTGCAAAGTATAAACATTTGTAAACTATTTGACCATGGTTGCAAATATACCACACTAATCAGAGATGTTGTTAATGGGAAAAGTGTGAGGGGGGAGGGGGAATCCCCCTACATTTTGATGTACCATTATGTAGTCTAAAGCTGCTTTAAAATAATTTTTTAAAAGAGCAATAAGATGGGAAAAATACAAAAAACAAAAACCTCATCTGTAACATAGTCATTGACTAAGAAGCCGTCAAACATGCACACCTTCAACTCCCACTAACAGTCTCTACATTTATCCAGATGATCTTTATTCAGCTGCATCTCCCATCTGCGCTCAGATCAAGAACTTTCTATATTTACGTCCAATTCTTTTATTATATGTTTGTCTAATCAATAATCACATATCTCTACCTCACATCCTTAGTTTCTTCATGGTCCATTAAGCATTCTTAGAATCAAGTCTAGATCTTGTCATTCTAAAACAAAGTAAACACCTTAAACAAAATCACATAAAATTATGTTTCTTCTCTGGTTGAACTTAGAATTGTTATGCTTTTCTGCTGAATGCAAAATATGTGTAAATCAATATAGTGGCACAGGAAAGGCTTAATAATTCCTTAGGAAGTTAGATCTTGAGCAGTAACTTGAAAGAAGTGATGCACACTTCTTCAAGAAAAGTCCAGGCAGGGAAAACTGGATAAACAAAAAATAGTTGAATGTTTATAGGAAGGAGAGTGTTGTGTATTTGGGTTAACCTGGCAAGCACATTTGAACTTAAAATATAAATGCCAATCACAGTGATGCACATAGAAAAAGGGTAGTAAGTGTTCTTTGTATAGTGATGGCAGTTGACTGGAGGAGTGGTGTGACCTAGACATGGTGACTTATAAGGCCAAGCCTCTAAAAATTTACAAAAGAAATTAATCTAAAATGGATACCTTTAAAATATAGAAATTATTAAATGGTATCCACATAAAGTTTTGTTTAAATAAGTCAATGATAGGTTGGTTCATAATGTTCCTTCTTTTTAACATGTTTGAGAACTAAGCATAATGGAATTAATTTACCCAAGTTTTAAAGATAATATATTCTTTGTGTTAGTCTTTACCTTTGAGAATGTATTGTTTGGGGCTATTACAGTCACAAATGATAACATCTTAACTCAAGTGACATTCTTAAAGGGAAATATTTTGGCTTATGACACTAGGGAATTCATGTGAGTAAATCTCATGAGTTTAAGGCATGACTGGGCCCAATATGTTTCCTTTCCATTGTTTTGCTCTGCCTTCCTCTGTTATGTATTTATGTTCATGTGAGATCTTGCATGAATGCCTGATGCAGTCACCAGTAGTTCCTTGCATATATTCTATCAGCTATCTATGCTAACATAAAGAGAGTGTTTCTTTCAACAATGCCAGTAAAACCTCCAAGTTTCAGTCTTATTGGGACAATTTGGGATCCATGCTCATCATGGAAGTAATAGTTTTTTTCAAGAGATTGGAAGGTAGTGATTGACCAGGCCTCTCTTATAAACCTTGTGTTTGATCATTGTAGGAGGATTGAGGGATGGAGGGGTGGAAGATGTCAGCTCTGTTCCTGCCCCAACCATATGAAATGAGAATGGAAGAAAGTGGTTATCCTCCAAAGGGGAAAAAAGTGTTACAGTGAAAAGAAACACAGGTTAACAGCATAAAGAAAAAGGAAAAACAAACCATAAAACTCCAAAACAAATGGAGAAAAACCAAATAAACAAGCAAACAAAAAATAGCTTGACCAATATAGAAAGATCAGTTTATCCTTCTAACTCATTTAATAGATGAAGTAACAAAGATGAAGGAACTTGAGCAAGATTCACGGGAATTAGTGATAGCTCCTAGATGTCATTATATTTCCTCTCTTGCTGAACTTTGAATTTAAACACACACACACACACACACATACACACACACATACATACACAGGCAATTAGAAAAAAGGTGAGAAAATTCAAGTTTACAAATGAATAGAATTGGTCAAAGTAAATATGATCTCCCCATCAGGGATGTCCAGCATCATCTGGCTGTCAAGCAACAGTAGATTTATACAAATTTAAGAGTGAGTGTTGATTTCACCCCAAGAGAAAGACCAGCTCATAATAGAGACCACTTTGTTGACCTTACAGCATATTCCAGATAAATGGAATTATTATCCCATCCTATTATTTTGTTTTCAATTTTATTTTCTGGTGCCTTAAAATATGTTTAGTAATTATCTTAAATGATATCCTTCTCTTTCTTTGTTGGTGCCATTACAGAAAATGACCCTTTGGAAATTGTACATAAATAACTATCATAAATCAGACCACAGAGTCTCTTGCATATGTTCTATTTTCTTAATTATTTTGGAAAAATTATGATGAGACCATGGGTTTCACTGGTGATTCAGAAGGTAGTCATATTTGTTGTTGCTTCATGGAAAATGAAATTATAACTAGAAAATGGAAGTTCTCAACTATGAAGTTACTCACATTGCTATTGGTTTAAAATATAATGGTATAGCAAAATGCAGGATTGTCTCTGGAGCTTTCTATCTATTTCTCAGACATTTTTTTGCAACAATAGAGTCTAGATTCCATTCTGTTTTGTGTGCAAACTCTTCTTTTTTTAATATTAGATTTGTTATATTAATGTGTGTGTGTGTGTAAAACTATAACTATCCCTTGGTTTTAATTTTTATTTTTATATACTTTCTCTGAAATTTGCAGCCTGTGTCTGTCTGGGTGGGGTTTCTGAATGGTAGCTTAAAGATTAAAGTTCTAAATATTCAACTTAAAGCTCCAAGTTGAGAATTTAGTGAAACATACTGGGGCATCACAGGAAATAGGTACAATTCCCGTTGTCAAGATTAATGATGTGGAAAGTCATTCAAGACAGGAAGAGCCTAGCACTCTTCTCTTGTGCCAGTATCTGCCAACATGAAAATAAATTTTAATCACTGAATGCTGCCTGTGGACTTATTTTCATGGGCAAGTGCTATAGATTTTCAAAGGCTTCTGATGACTGTAAAACTAGTGATGGTTAATGATTTATTAACCTTAAGCTGGTAATATGTAGTTTAGGTGTAACAATTATTTTATTATGCTAATTTTTCAAAGAGATAGACATGGAGGATGAGCCTTTTAACACAACCATGTAATCCTGTCATTTACTTGCTGCTATATTTCCTATTGCTTCAGATTCTTCTTTCCATCTCCATAGGAGAGTTTTGAATTGGGATAATTTCAACCTATTTTACTGATGTAATGGGATAGAGATTATTTTACTCCAAAGAGGTGATTTGAGAGACAGAGACAGCAGTGGCTATTAAATCATGAATCTCAATCTAACAAATGTCTGTTCTGAGAAATTGGACTTGAGAAATGAACTTTCAACCTAGGAGACTTATTCCTCTAATGCCTCTAGAGAAGGAATATCATTTACAGAGGGAAGTTACCTTCAGAGAGTGACTCAGTCACTATGGGAATGCAATCCTGAATATAATCCCAAAGCAATTCCTTTTCCTCTGGATGGAGAGAGGCTTTCCAGATGAGGAAGTACCTGGTCTCTAATTAAAACATACAAGCGGATTAGGGTTGATATTATGTATGTCTGTGTCCTTGATATTTGCATTGGCTAGTAGAGACAACTTTAAAATAATCTTAGTCAGGGACCTAGACTTATTTTCCTATTAACTATATATGAGAACTCAATGATAGAGAAAAAGCAAGCATGGCTTCTGTCCAGATGTTCTAGCCTGATACAAATAGTTCTGTGGGATTTACCTTAATTCACCCAAGGACTAGTTGTGTGTTTATTTCTGGTAATAATAATGATAGTCATTGGATATGGTAGACTGAATAAAGTAATGTAAACAGCTAAAACCCAAGATAAAAAATTAAGGATCTATTTTTTTCACAAATTAATCTAAACAAGAACATGGAAATGATAAAATTAGAGAAGATTTATGTGGGAAAGCCCACACAGCCTATACTCATTTTCAGTTCAACGCATAATGACTTGGTCAGTATATAACTAACTTTTCCCCCAATGCTTTGCAAAGACCAATCTCAAAATGCTAAGACTAAAGAACTTCAAATAAGCTATCTATATTCTGGAGTAAAATCACTCCCATTTTGATAGACGTTTACGTTGATAACAGTCTGTTCATTCTGTGATAGATGGGAGGTTTGCTTTTACATGACAAAAGTCCTTTTTTAACAGTCTTACATTTTTATACAAGTCATCTTCCAATGTAGAATTTACCATATATTTCCAGTCAATGGAGCTAGAGAGTAATCTTAGAAACTTCTACATGTCACTTCCTAAATAATCATTTTAGAGAAGTGCTTAAATTCTTAAAACTATGTTGTATGTGGGATGTCAGCTGAGATAGTCATAAACCTACCATCTCATTTTTAATAAGCTTTTTGTCTTATAACAGCATTAAATTTATAGAAAAGTTACAAAAATAGTACAGAAATTTCCCATATATCTCATACCTAGTTTCCCCTATTATTAATATTCAAAATTCGTAAGGCCCATTTTTCACAATTAATGAACCAGTATTGATATGTTATTATTAACTTAAGTTCATATATTACTCAGATTCCCTTAGTTTTTAGCTAATGTCCTTTTTCTCTTCAAAGATCCCATCAAGATACCACATTACATTAGCCTGAGGTCTCCTTAAACTCCTCTTGGCTGTGATAGTTTCTCAGAGTTTCTGTGTTTTTGATGACCTTGACAGTTTGGAGGAGTAGTCAGATATTTTGTGGAATGCCTTTCAATTTGCATTTGTCTGTTGTTTTTCTCATGATTAAACTAGGGTTTGGCAGTTTGAGGAGGAAGACCAGAGAAAAAAATTGCCATTCTTATCACATCAAAGCAAGGGTAAATCACATCAACATGGCATCAGGCTGGTGTTAACTTGATCTCCTGACTGAGCTATTATTTGTCAGAATTATCCACTGTAAATTATTCTTATTTTCCCTTCTTTTATATAACTTTGGAAGGACAATACTATGCATACCCCATATTTAGGGAGTAGGGTTTTGCTCTTCCTTCTTGAGGGTGGGAATATCTATTTATAAATTATTTGGAATTCCTCTGCCCTAGGACATTTGTTTATTCTTCCCCATTTATTTATTTAATCGATAATTTATTTATATCTGTATGGACTCAGGAATATTTATTTTATGCTTTGCTTTATCATCTAATAATACTTTTTCATCTTCATGGGTAAATTGTTCCAGCTTTGGCCATTAGGAACTGTTTCAATTGGCTTTTGAATCTCTTTGATATACTCCCATTATTTTGTTTTTGTTTGAGTATTGTTTTACTTTCTGGAAATGCAAGATGCTCCAGGCTAATATTGTATGTTTTCTGTCTGTATTAGTCTGCCAAAAGAATGCCAATGCAAAACACCAGAAATCTGCTGGCTTTTATAAAAGATATTTATTTAGGGTAAAAGGGCATAAAGAGTCCAACTCAAGGTTGCTTTCTCACCAAAGTCAGTTGCCACATGTTGAAGCAAGGTCGCTGATCTCTGCCTTCTCTCTCCTCTCCCTCCGGGCTTCCGGTCCTCTCTCTCTCCTGGTTAGGGCTCCTCTCTCAGGGCTTACTGTATCAGTCTTAGCTGTCTTCCCAAGGCCAGCTGGTCAGGAAAATGGTCCATCTCTCCCCGGAGCCTCAGGATCAAACATGACAGTGCTCTCTCTCTTCCCGTGTGTCTTCTTGAGTGAGTGTCCATTTATATCAGCCCACCAAAGGGGTGGGGACTCAATCTGAGTCATGCCTTACTGATGTGGTTGAATCAAAGCCGTAATCTTTCTTTTACTTTGTTTTTTTTACAGAAACAGTTTTTAGTTTTTGATGAATTTGTAAACAAAAAAGCTTCCATTTCAAAATAAAATCAAAATCTCAAATCATATAGATGTTTACATCTAAGCAACATACATGTATGCAAAGTTGTAAGATGTTAACTAAATTTCTGTGACAAATTTTTTTTAATACCAAAAACATTATAGAGTTAATGCAGAGAACTAAGGATAATCTAGTAGTCACTAAGATTTCTTAGGTCTTCACTTTTAGATCAGGGGTTCTTAACCAGGGGTCCATGGACCCTCAAAGAGTCTGTGCAAAGATTTCAGGGGGTCTGTGAGCTTGAATTGAAAATTCCAAAAAACATTATTCTGGTGGGGACATGTTGGTGTGAGTATGATATATTTATTAAATAATATACAGTATAGTGTGGACTTAGTATGATTTTTATTTTGATGTAGCATGTTCTAAGTGCAGTGGATAACTGCCCACAAAAAGGTTGGTAAGGATGGTGGAGATGGTTTTATGATGCCATGGGAAACTTGAATTTCTAAATGTTTGCTGAAATGACTGTTTGAACAGATGTTGAGCCATGCTAGGTTATCTGGTACAGAAATTATGGGAAAGTTGTAAAACGTAATTTTGAATAATCTTAAAATTTAATTTAAAGACATGCTGATATTGAGTGTCATAAAACTATCACTGCACATTCTGAGAAGGGGTCCGTGGTTTTTACCTGACTGGCAAAAGAGTCGGTGGAACAAAAAAGATTAAAAACCCCTGCTTTAGATACTGTTATTTCTAGCACAGGTAAGCAGGCAGAGTCTTTCATATGCTCAAACAGTGGAATCTTTGGTTGCTACTTTATCAGCTGGCTTGCAAACAAGAATCCAAGTATTTTAACAATGCTTTAAATTAACAACTTACAAACCCTAGGGATGGAAAAACCCTAAGAATGCACAATTGTGAGCATTTACAACCATCACAACTGTGGCTGAAGACTGTTCATGCCATTCTGAAATGAGATCTCAAAGCAGTATAGTTTAAAATAAAGCTTTAACAAAAAATTGGCATATGTGCAATTTCTCCACCAATTTGTGTGTGTCAACCATTTAGTTAACTTTCCCACTTGAAAAAATGCAATAGAAAACTGGAAGCCATGTTTCACTATCTCAAATAATATTTTACAATTACAGCTCAAAGCCCTAATTGTCACAGGTAATTTAATCAAGGACATCTCAGCTGAATCTAATACAATCAAAGGGTATCACGCCCAGAGGAATAGACTACTTCACAAATATAAACTTTCTCTCTCTGGGATTCACAAATAATCTCAAACTGTGACACTGTTCTAATCCTAGAATCAGTCATTTCTCCAAAGATTCCTTTTGTTGAAGAATGGTTTTAGAAACTAAGACCTAGTGCCAGGTGAGTTTACTCCTTCTAAACCCTCTCAGCTGACAGAGCAAAGAATTATGTATGTGTACATTAGCCCATGCATATACCCATACTATACATAGTTGTATATTTATCCATCTGTATCTATATTAAGCTAAACATGGGTACATACCGATGTCTCCAATTCTAACCTAGTACCACATTGATTATTCGGACCATTTCCCTTCGCTTATCAGTAAACTTCTACTCCGGGTGGGAAACCTGTCATACATTTACTAGTTTTCACTTCCAGTATACACATATAGTGGTTTTGAAATTGTTTACTTGTATCCCCAGTGGGGGGAAAAAAAATTTTTCAACTAGAGTACAGTACTTAAGTTCAGTTCCTTTGCCCTTAGTCCTTCATTCTACACTCATTTCCAAATTTCAAAAGTTACGTTAGTCAGTACATTTCCTCCCTAACCTTTTCAGTGAGGGTATTTCATAGGTTTGCAATATAGTTAGATTCATTTATCACAGTCTGCAATTCATCTTTGATCCACCGTCCGTCTGGATGATTCTATTATTTGCATACATTAAGGTTCCTTGTGTTCTATAAGTTCTATGGGTTTTGACAAATGCACCGTGTCATGTATGCATCGACAGAGTATCATATAAAATAGTTTTGCCACCCTAAAAAATCCCCTGTGCCTTACTTATTTAAACCTCCTCCCTTGCCAGCACTCTGGTAACCACTGATCTGCTTATTTTCTCTATAGTTCAGCCTTTCTAAAATGTCATATAATTGGACACACACAGTATGTAACCTTTCAAATTAGCTTCTTTCACTTATGCATATGCATTTAATATTCATCCTTGTCTTTTTGTTGTTTGATAGTGCTTTCCATTTTATTGTCAAATAGTATTCCCTTGTGTGAATGCACCGCAGGTTTTTTTTTTTTTTAATCCATTCACCTATTAATGGACATCTTGTTTGCTTCCAGGTTCTGAAGATAATGAATAAAGCTGCCGTAAACATTCTCAGGCAGGTTCTTATGTGGACATAAATTTTCAAGTCAATAGGATAAATAACTATGAGCACAGTTACTGTATAATATTGCAAGACTATGTTTAGCTTTGTAAGAAACTGCCAAACTCTTCAAAAGTGTCACCTCAGTTTTAATACCTGGCCATTTTCTCTCATATCTTTATCTTTGAATCATAATATTCTTAAAAATAGTAGAATAAAACAACATTTAAGTACAAGTACTTAAATTTTGTGCTTTTCTAAACATATTTTCATTTTTATTTACAAACTTTTCTCTTATCAATATGTTTTGTTAAAATTTGAACATTTCCTTATTCATTGATGATTTCTTCTTTTATAAAGTGAACTCTGTCTTACAGGACTTTTACACTCTAATTTAATTATATTTTGTAGAAAGAACTTTATGTTGTTCTAAGCAAATTTCTCTTGAAGATTACCATGCAAGAGCTCTGAAAGTCTATTTGTTGGAACTAATTAATGCTTTTATAAATTTGAATGTATGATATGGACGACTGGAGCTTTAGAACAATAGGTCCTCATTCAATTATTCAAGAAAATATTTACCAGATGCTCAGTAGAAAGACAGGCATTGTGTTATATGCAAGGGATAACATAGTGGGCAAAAACAGACTGGGATTCTTACCTCATGAAGCTTAAAATGTATTGGGGAAACTGACTGACTGAAACATAAAAATATCCTGAAGTTCAGTGAAGTCTCTAAAGTTGGCTGAAGAATGTGAGAGAGTAGGAGTGTCTCCTTTTTTTCCTCTCAGCTTCTTTTCATTCAGCCAAGTGCTTCTCCAACTTCAATGTATATTTTGATTCTTGGATTAAAAATAAATTCCAGGAATTTGCATTTATAACAACCTTCTTAGACAATTTTTATTGCCTAATTAATTAATTTAATGATGCTGATGGATTGAAGAACTTCAGAACAGCTAAAGATTTCTCATGAGTGGGAAGTTGGATTTAACACACACAGGTGAAGTAACTATGGCATTTACTTTAGGGTGAGGAACATTATGCCATAATATTGAGGGCCATAGGTTTAAATATTTTAAATAGTACTTTGGCAACGGTCAATTACATTTATTTATTTTATTTATGCATGTTTACATCATAAAATGAAGAGGCTATTATTTCCCTAAATAACTAGGGAAATAACTAGGGAAATAACTAGGGAAATAACTGGGGAAATAATAGAGTTGTGCTTTTTCAATCTAGGGTATAATGACTCTTTGGCTTTAGAGTAACAGGAGTGTTATAACCACAAGTTAGATAGTATTTGTTCTTTAAGTATTGTTTTGAATGTTGAGTTGTTGAAAAAGTTTGTCTCATAGTACTATTCTTATAAAGTTCTGAACTACCAATACGTGGATTAAATGTACTATGTCCTACATTTCAAAGCCATCTAAAAATTTGTGTGTAGTTTGTCAAAATACTATGGAGAGTGGGAATTTTAAAAAATATATTCTTTGAATAATTTAATTTTTTGTTTTGTTTTGATTATGACTGCTAGGGACCTCTGAAGTAGGAATAGTTTTTAAAGATTAATAATTTATTTTTCTAAAAATGATAATATTCATAAAAATCCAAGCAATAGAGGGAAGTACAAATAAAAATGATCCTAAATATCATTATAATGAGATAAATATTGTTAACTCTTAATGAACATATTTTCACATATCTGTAACCATTAAGACAGATAAATAGGTAAATATAGATGCATAAGTAGATTTAAAAAAATACAAAATTGGTGTCATATATTAGACATTATTTTTAATAAATTGTATTAAAATGATTTTCTATGCAGTTAGCAAAAGAAAAAAAGAACTACAGTGAAACTAGAATTTTAGAAATTCAGGTTGAATATGTGTTTGCCATATGAAATATGTTCCTAAGTAATCTCTCTAAAGTTAGGAAGAAAAAAATGATAAAAACTTTTAAGGAGGAATTAAGATTTTTTTTTTTTTTTTAAGATTTATTTATTTTATTACATATCTCCCCTTCCCCTCCTCTACGGCGACGCACCGAGATTGGTCACTGCGCAGGCGCGGCTTTCCCCGCTTGTGGGCGGCTTCTGCTTCCAATCACGGCCGGCTTTCAGTTCGCGGGTGGCTGGCTGCGCTCCATTTGTGGGCTACCTGTCCTGCCCGTGGCGGCTTTTGCCCTGTCCATGGCAGTTTTTTGCCCTGCCCATGGCAGCTCTGGCCTGCCCATGGCAGCTTGCCATTCTCAAGGCGGTCTGCTGGCTAGGAGAGGTCCCCGGGAACCGAACCCGGGGCCTCCCAGGTGGTATGCCGGTGCCCTATCCACTGGGCTATCGAGCCGGCCCGGAATTAAGATTTTTAAACATACATTGTGCCATTTATCAGTTTATTACTTCTTTGCTCCAAATTCACCCTTCCTTGCCTGATCAATAAACACAAATATGTACCCTTTAAATATTTTTCCATTGCCAGCATTTTTTATTTCAATAGTAACTATTCTATGAACAATGAGGAGTTGAGCATATTTACATTTCTTTCTAAATTCTCACTCCTTTAATCATGTTTCTGCTATATTTTTATATTTAGTTTTTCAAGTTTGGGGACATTGGCATTCACAATCTCAACTTCTTTGGCTTTATTGTAAAACAATAGGGTAAAAGTCCAATAGAGCCCTATGTCAGATGCCAGTATTTCTTCATTCTTCTTGCTTAATTGGGTTTTATCTTCAAATTTTATTTCCAAGAAAGGCTCATTGATTCTGTATGCCTTGAGCTGTCCTGAATTCTTGAAATTCAAAATGCCTGAGTGTGCATTTTGGGGAACAGAGATTTATGTATTCTGTCAGGAATAAAATGCTGAAAGAAGTTTACAAAACAAGACAAAAGTCATAAATGTCTTATAGGGCAAACAATCCATGGCATTCAACTTATTATTACTGCGTAGAAAGATTTTCGTCTTTATTGTACAGAAATACATGGGTTAACATATAGCTTCAAAGAGTCTGGGCCCCATCTGTTAATAAATAGAATGTTAAATAAAGAAGCTTTTCACAGAGAATGTAATAGTCCTTTAGGTTTTGTACGTGATCTACACCATAGGTGTTTGATACTATGACTAGGAGGGCTAGGCCTACGGCGGCTTTGCAAGCGGCAAAGACTATGAAGATAATTGGTATTATGATGGATATTGTAAAGTGGGTATTCAAGATTATTAGAGTGCTTAGGATAAACAGTGATAGTATTATTCCTTCTAGGCAGAGAAGTGATGATATCATATGTGATCGATAAATTAGTTATCCTGTTAGGGCTATTATGAATGCTAGAAGTACATTTAGACTAGGTAGACTAAGATATGAAGACATTTTTTGCCTTATTTATAAGTTTTGGATAATTTTTCTCATTTGGATGTGCATCAGATTGATAATAGAAATGATAGGGTGTCTGTGAGTGGGGGCCAGTGGAGGGAGCTCTTGATGGTCATTCACTTTGTTTACAACATGAGAAGAGAAAGGTAATGCATTAATATAAAAATAAGCATGTTCAATATGAAAATATGTAAAATTTACATAGGAGTATGTATATAAAGTAATTATAAAAATTGAAAGTTATATCTATAATTATTGACTATAATGAACAGGTGTTCATGATAATTAGGGCCCATTAAGTGAGCAAAGTAGTTGCAAAATTATTTATAAAAACAAACAAATACAAAACAATTGAGAAAGTCACCACAGTGGAAGAGATCACTTAGAAAGATATCATGGTCAGGGAAGAAGACCCAGGTATAAAAGCAGGGGCATACCACTACATTTAGAATTGTGGCTGTGGGGAAATAGTAAAAGAGACTGAAAAGTATTTTAGAACAACCTGCGAAAGTCAAGAGCTGTCTTAGATATAGATATGAAGCTGAAGTTCCCCATAGTAAAACTGGCTGTGAACAACAACAAAGAGTCTAAAAATAATAGGGCATATTTAGACACTAATTTAAAACTAGTTTTATTTTTTATGAACCTAGAAATGAGACTAATTCATTATGTCAGTTGCTAATCACGCCAGCACATAAAACCAGAATTCTTGAAAACAAATTTTAAAATTGCATGCATATTAAAAGAAAAATGTGAATTTTTCTGCAACTGTAATTAGAGAATTTTTGGCTAAGAGCTAATGCAGCACTTGGAGACATAAGATATCCCCTGAAGAAAAGAGTGAGTGAATGGGCAAATCCCACATTCTTGGAATTTTGGAGGACAGTGGAGACTGGGAAAGGATTCCACAAACACTGAAATGAAGAAAAAGAAAAATATCAGGTGGGAAACTTCCATCCTGGGCTCACTAGTCCACTCTTTCTCCCTCACTTGGTCACACACACCTACACACAATGAAACAGGTCAAGATTCCTGAAGAAGGGAGAGAGGAAAGAAAGTTTTCTTCTGGAGGTAAAACAATTACACAAAAAGTGCAATATTAAAAATTGTAACACATATCCAGGACAAGAATCAGATGAAGAGGAACAGAGAAAGTCTGCCCAAACATAGGCTATTCTTAAGGTCTAGAATAAGTTGGATCTAGCATAAAAAAAAAAAGAGCCTAAGCACAAAGCCAATCGATAATAAAACTCTAGATAAGAGGGAGAAACTGATCTTTGAGTTATCTCATCAAAATAAATCAGATGCCTAGACATTAGCAAAAATTACAAACCATACTAAGAATCAGGAAGATATGAC
>PVKH010008576.1:0-19358 GCA_004027955.1 Chaetophractus vellerosus | reverse complement strand
AAAAGTGGAAGTGGGGAAATCTGTTAGGTGGCCAAAAGGTAATTCAAGTTTTGCTGGGCCTGAAACATATACATTTTGCAGGCGCTCTTAAGAAAAGGGATCCAAAATAATGAATTCAAAATTGCTAGGGCCTGGGGGACTTCCGGGAAGATGGCATTGGAATAGGGCAGCAGGGCTCGACTCAAAAAACAATGGAGGAAGGGCAAAAAGCTGAGAGTTGCTTTGGCAATCTGCAGACCAGGAAAGTGCTGCACAAAGTCCAGGAGGAGAGGGACAGAGAAGAGTTTGAGGCGAAGACAATGAGTTACTAGTCCCCATGGCCAGGAACTGCACACATCCCCCACCCTCAGGGCAAACAGCCTGGGTAAAACCCTTGGCTCACTACAGCCAACTGAGAGGGCAATGGACACCTTCCTCCCTGGAGGGAAGGAGGGTGCAGTGGAGGATAGAGTGGTTTCTCTTCAATGAGTTTGGCCAGTGGACCCTATTTTGAATGTTGACCGTGGCCAGACCAGAATCACCAGCCAGTGGAGGCTGAAAGAGACACCTTCATGGAACGGTTTCTCAAAGATCGCCATCTGCTGGCATGCCAGGAAACTGCAATAAGTAAAAAAGCTTTTTGGACTGTCTTGTATCCAGGCACTCTTGAATCTGATCTGCACGCCATTAATGAATCCCTGGCCCTGTTTTGATGACTTAAGTTGGGTAATCATAAAGATTTAGAATAAATTGAACCAAAAAATCAAAGAAAACCCATGAAACAAAATCACTAGGCAGGAGAGAGAGTAAATTCAGCAACATAATCAGATGACTGTACATCAGCAAAAAACTGCAAGCCTTACCAACAAACAGGAAGCTACGGCCCAGCCAAATGATCAAATCAAAAACCCTGACGAGGGCAGTAGATGTGGCTCAAGCAATTGGGCTCCCTTGTCTACTATATGAGAGGCCCTGGTTTCGATTCCCAGGGCCTCCTGGTGAAGGCAAGCTGCCCCATGCCCTGCGAAGAGCTGATGGCCAGCGCCCCATGGTGAGCTGAGCTGGCATAGCTAGATGACACAACAAAGAGAGATGCAGAGGAGAGACAGTGAGAGATGCAGCAGACAGGGAGATGAGATGGTTGAAGCAATTGAGTGCCTCTCTCCCACTCCAGAGGCCACAGGATCAGTTCTAAAGAGAAAGACAAGAAGAAAAGGCAAGCAGACAAAGGAAGAGCACATAGCGGATGGACACAGCAGACAGTGAGAGCAAACAACTAAGGGGGGCAGGGATAAAATAAGTGAAAAACAAAACCCTGACGAGACACAGGATTTAAGACAACTAGTTGTTGGGGCCGGCTGGATAGCCCAGTGGATAGGGCACCGGTATACCGGGGACCTCTCCGAGCGGGCAGACAGCCTTGAGAAAAGGCAAGCCGCCGTGGGTGGGGCAAAGCCACCATGGGCAGGGTGGAGCTGCCACGGGCATGGCAAAGTCACCCGTGAAACACGGAGCTGCCACTGCGAATCATGGAAGCCAAGCAGCCCGCAAAACATGGAGCGGAGCCGCCCATGAAACGGAATGAAGCCACCCACGAACAGAGCGAGCCGCCTGCGCGGAGGGCTGACTTGGCGTGTTGCCGCAAAGACGGGGGGAGACAAGAAGCAGACATAGAAAAACACAGAAGAATGGACACACAGCAAGAGCAAGCAGAAAGGGGGGGGAATATGTAATTAAAAAAAAAAAGACAACTAGTTGGGAAGTGGATGTAGCTCAAGCAGTTGGGCATCTGCCTACCACATGAGAGGTCCCGGGTTCGGTTCTCAGTGCCTCCTAAAGAAGATGAGCAAGACAATGAGCTGACACAATGGGCTGGCATGGCAAGATGACACAATGAAGAGACACAACAAGGGAACACAATGAGAGACACAATAAGCAGGGAGTGGAGGTGGCTCAAGCTGTCCCTCCCACATGGGAGGTCCTGGGTTGGTTCCCAATGCCTCCTAAAAAGAAGACAAGCACACAATGAGAAGACAGCAAGCACAAACAACAGGGGGTGGGGGGTGGCAGAGGGCAATAAATAAAATAAATCTTTAAAAAATTTATAAAAAGATAAATCTTTTTAAAAAACAGCAAGTGCAAACAACAAGGGGGTGGTGAGAAATAAATAAATAAAATAAATCTTTTATTTACTTTTTTAAAGATTTATTTTTTATTCATTATATATCCCTCCCCTTTCTGTTTGCTCTCGCTGTGTTCACTTTTGCATTCTGTGTCTGCCTGTCTGCCCCCGCCGTGGCATCCTGCCAAGTCAGCTCACTGTGGGGCGGCCTGCCTGCTCATGGGGGCTTGCCCTGCCTGTGGCGGCTTGCCTTCTTGAGGCGGTCTACCTACTTGAGGAGGCCCCGGGAACCGAACCCGGGGCCCCCCATGTGGTAAACTGGAGCCCCACCAATTGAGCCACTGCCGGTTCCCTAAAATAAATCTTTTAAAAAAAGAGAACTATTCAGTCATCTTCACAGAAATCTCCTAAATCAAGGAGTTGAAGGAAAATATAGCTAAAGAGATAAAGGATATAAGGAAGACACTGGGTGAGCATAAAGAACAATTTGAGAGCCTACAAAGAAAAATAACAGAGCTTATGGGAATGAAAGACTCAATGGATAAGATGAAAAATATGTTAGATAATTTGTACTGAATCTGTTAAATATATTTCCCAGAGACTTAAATTTTCCGTCTGTTCACATGCCAGTTTAGCCCTGAATCTCAGCAGAGTTGCAGCCAAAACTTACTCTCCAGTTCACTGGACTCACCCAGGACAACTATCAAAATGATGATGATGGACAACTCCCATCTCAAAAAGCAAAGTGTCTACAACTGCAAGCAAAAGAGTTCCTTCTATATGTCCCGTAAAATCTAAGGCCCCTTTCAATCTGAACACAGTAGGCATCACCATCCCAAAATCCTCAAGATTGAGGGACAAATATAAAGGGAAGAATGCAACTGTGGTAGTTTGAGATTATTTATGAATTCCAAAGAGAGAGATTATGTTTGTAAACTGGTCTGCCCCTCTGGGCGTGATAACCTTTTGATTTTATTAGATTCAGCTAAGACATCTGATTAAATTATGTTAAGATTAGGGCTTTGATTCAACCATATCATTAGAGTGACTCAGTGTTGAGTCTCTGCCCCTTGGTGAGCTGATAAAACAGACTCTTACACAGAAGCAGACACACAGAGAAGAGACAGAGGAATAGAGACAGCTCCATAGACATGTCAGAGGCCCCGGGAAGAAAGATGAGTCTGACAGCCTACAGCTGCAGCTGAGTCTGGAAGGAAATGAGCCCCAGGGAGAGAGACGAGCCTTATGCCAGCTGAGATCAGAAGAAGCTGGGACCACAGAGCCTTAAGAGGAAGAGGAAGGCTGAACCCTCACAGAGACGGGCAGCCATCTTGCTCCAATACATGGCAAGAGACTTTGATGAGGGAAGTAACTTACTTTTTTTAAAAAGATTTATTTATTTATTGCCCCCCACCCCACATTGTTTTGCTTTTGCTGTCTGCTCTCTTGTTCTTCTGTGTCTGCTTGTCTTCTCATTAGGCAGCACCGGGAACCAATCCTGGGACCTTCCGGAGTGGAGAGAGGCTGTTCAATCTCTTATGCCACCTCAGCTCCCTGGTCTGCTGCGTCTCTTATTGTCTCTCTTCTGTGTCTCTTTTTTGTTGTGTCATCTTGCTGCACCAGCTCTCCGTGTGGTCCAGCAGTCTGTATGGGCCAGCACTCCACACAGGCCAGCACTCTGCATGGGCCAGCTCTCCGCTTGGGTCAGCTTGCTTTTCACCAGGAGGCCCCAGGAATTGAAGCTTGAACCTCCTATATGGTAGATGAGAGCCCGATCACTTGAGCCACATCCGCTTCCAGTAACTTACTCTTTATGGCCTTATGATTGTAAGCTTCTACCCCAAATAAATACCCTTTATAAAATCCAACAGATTCCTGATACCTTGTATCAGCATCCCTTTAGCTGACTAATACAGCAACCATGGACCAAGGTAGACTTATTATTACTGTAGTAATGGAATAGCAAGAGAAATCAGTAAATACCTCAAGATGAATGAAAATGAGAACACAACATATCAACACATATGGGACAGCTAAGGCAGCGCTGAGAGGGAAATTTATAGTCCCCAAAGCTTATATTTAAAAAAGAAGAAAAAGCTAAAATCAGAGACTTAACTGCACACCTGGAGGACCTAGAAAAACAATAGCAAACTAATCCCAAAGCAAAAAGAAGGAAAGAAATAAAGATTAGAGCAGAAATAAATGAGGACAAGAAAACAACAGAGAGAATTTTAAAAGGTGGTTCTTTGAGAAGATCAAGAAAATAGACAAATCTTTAGCTAGACTGACAAAACAAGAGAGAAGATGCAAATAAATAAAATAAAATAATGAGAAGGGGGACATTACCGCGGACCCTGCAGAAATGAAGGAGCTCCTAAGAAGATATTAGGAAGAGCTGTACACCAACAAATTAAACAACACAGATGAAATGGAGAAATTCCTAGAAAGACATGAACAACCTACACTGACCCTAGAAGAAGTAGAAGACCTCAGCAAACTAATCTCAAGTAATGAAATTGAAACAGCCATCAAATACCTCCCCAAAATGAAAAGCCCAGTAGTAGATGGATCCCCAGGTGAATTCTACCAATCATTGAAAGAAGAGCTAATACCAGTCCTGCTCAAACTCTTCCAAAAAATTGAACATGAATATATGCTCCCAATCTCATTCTATGAAGCCAACATCATCCTAATACCAAAGCCAGACAAAGATACCATGAAGAAAGAAAATTACAGACCAATTTCTCTGATGAATATAGATGCAAAAATCCTCAACAAAATACTTGCTAACTGAAACCACCACAATCAAATTGGTTGTTTTTGTTTTTTTTTTTTTTTTAAAGATTTATTTATTTTATTACATATCTCCCCTTCCCCCCCGTTGCGGCGACGCGCCAAGACTTGGTCACTGCGCAGGCGCGGCTTTCCCCGCTTGTGGGCGGCTTCTGCTTCTATTCACGGCCGGCTCTTGCTTCAGTTCACGGGTGGCTGGCTGCGCTCCATTCGCAGGCGACCTGCCCTGCCCGTGGCGGCTTTTGCCCGGTCCGTGGCAGCTTTTTGACCTGCCCACGGCGGCTCTGGCCCGCCCATGGCGGCTTGCCATTCTCAAGGCGGTCTGCCCGCTAGGAGAGGTCCCCGGGAACCCAACCCGGGGCCTCCCATGTGGTTTCCCAGCGCGCTCTTTATCCACTGAGCTATCTAGCCGGGCCCTCAAATTGGTTTTATCCCAGGTATGCAAGAGTGATTCAACACAAGAAAATCAACTAGCGTAATAAACCACTGTGATGGATAAAGTAAAATAAATAAATCTTTAAAAAAAAAGAATATGAAGATAACATGGGAAAAATACAACTAATGTAAAGTATAGAGTACAGTTAACAGTAATATTTGTAATGTTTTTACAGCAATGGCAAGGAAAGTGTTATATCAATGCTAAGGGTTGATAATGAGGAGTATAAGGGGATATGGGATTTTTCCCTTTGGAGTAATGAAAACATTCTGAAATGGATGGAGCTGATGACAGCACAACTCTGAAGCAACTGACAGCCAGTGAGTGTATGCTTTGGATGGATTGTACAAAGTATGGGGCCATAAAACATAGCAAACCTCATGGTGAATGATGGACTGTGGTTAACAGTACAAATATGAGAATGTTCTCTTGTGAGCTATAATAAATATACAATACTAATACATGGTCTTTTTTTTAAAAGATTTTATTTATTTATTTATTTATTTCTCCCCCCCCCCCCATTGTTTTTCCTCTCGCTGTCTGCTCTCTGTGTGTTCTTCTGTGTCTGCTTGTCTTCTCTTTAGGCAGCACCGGGAACCAATCCTGGGACCTTCTGAGAGGGAGCTCAATCTCTTGTGCCACCTCAGCTCCTTGGTCTATTGTGTCTGTTATTGTCTCTCCTCTGTCTCTTTTTGTTGCGTCATCTTGCTGCACCAGCTCTCTGTGCGGGCCAGCACTCCGCATGGGCCAGCACTCTTGCACAGGCCAGCGCTCCACGTGAGCCAGCTCTCCGCTCAGGCCAGCTGGCCATGTTGGCCAGCTTGCCTTTCACCAGGAGGCCCCAGGAATCGAACCCTGGACCTCCTATATGGTAGATGGGAGTCCAATCGTTTGGGCCACATCCGTTTCCCTAACAATAGGATGTTTTGTGGGACACCAAATACACTAAATATAAGCTATGAGCTATAGATAGCAGTAATATTATGATGATGTTCTTTCATCACCTGTAACAAATGTGTCACAATAATGTAAGGTGTTGGTGGTGGGACAATGTATGGGAATCCTGTATGGTGTGCACGATTGTTTTATTAACTCACAACTTCTCAAATTAAAAACAAAATGTAAAAAAAATAAACAAAAAACTGCTAGGGCCTTGAAAGGGGCCTGTGACTGCAAGGGATGCTTAAGCTTTATTAGCTTCATGGTGAATCTGCCTCTAGAAGGCCATTATGGAAGTCCAGGCATGAAATGACCGTGGCTTAAACTGGTGTGGTAGAGGAGAATGTGGAAAGAGGCAATGGCTTTAAGATGCATTTTTGCAGTAGAACCTGTGTATGGACTGGGTGTGAGAGACGAGGGGAGAAGAGAGAATTCCAAGATGGTACCTCAGCTTTGGGCTTGAGCACCTAAGTGGTACCATTTACTGAAATGGGAATGCCTAAGTGAGGAAGGGTGAGGTTGGGGATCAAGGTTCACCTTGGACATTTTAGCTTTTGAGAGCCTATTTGATACCCAGGTGGAGGTGTCAAAAAGGCAGGAGGAGTTCAGACTCTACATGTACACACAGTGTATTTTAAAGCCACTGGACTGAGGAGCTCTCCTTGTGAACAGCACTGACAAGGAGTAAAAGGCCTCCCTGGTTCTGGGACCAGCATTCAGAGGCCTAGAAAAGGACAACCGAAGAATGTGGTGTCCCAGAGGCCAAAGGAGGGAAGTGTCTGAAGAGAGGAGTGTGGTGCTGAGGTAAAATGGCCGAGCGGGCCACCCAGAAGCATCTCCTAGAAGTGTCCACAGGGGACACTGGTTACCTGACAAGTGCAGTTTCAGTGACTTGATATGTAGTCAAGCAAGAGAGAGCAAAGTCGCTCATAGGACTGCCTGGTGAGGAAGAAGAGTCAAGTTTTAAAAAGTTCTGCCTTGAAGTGGGGAAGAATTATGGGAGGATTGTTTTCTTTTTTTTAATTTATTTTTATTTATTTATATACCCCCCCCCCTTTGCTGCTTGTGCTTGCTGTGTTCATTTGCTTTGCATTCTTCTGTGTCTGCTTGTCTCCCCCTCCTGCAGCATCCTGCTGAGTCAGCTCACTGCAAGGCGGCTTGCCTGCTCAAGGAGAACCCGGAACCAAACCCGAGGCCTATAGGATTGTTTTCTTTAGGGCAGAAGGTCCAAGAGAGCGTCTACCCCAACCAGGAGAGACCGATGGTGCCAGGGAGGATGGATAACTGCGGGAACCACGGCTGGAGGAGGTGAGGGAAGTGGGCTCACAAACATCCCCAGGTGGCTCCGGGAGGAGCCAGGGAGACCCCTGCCTTTATCAGAGCCCTTCTGGGGTGAGGACTGACGGCAGCTGGCAGCCGAATTGGGGTAAGGTAATGTTTTCAGAATTGTTGACTGAAAGGCCTTTAGGCTGGGCATTCATTCCCTCAGTCATGCTTGGCCTCTAAGGCCTCCTAAATTTGGGAGTCTGGCCCCTAAGATTGGGGGGGATGTAAACGGGCCTCAGGACTCAACCCGCATCTTTTGCCTGTAAGCCATCTTTGAGGTTTGCTTTAATTAATTGGTACATGAGCTGGTCAGTTTTGGGCACTGTGGCAGGAACCAAGAAAAAGAAACGTGTGGCTGCTGCCCTGACGCAGCCCCTTTGGCAGGCGCGTGTGTCGCAAGGCGCACCAGTGCCCCGAGGGCGACCGTCCCCTGCCCTCGCTGCCCAGTGCGGTCTCAGGCCGGCAGCAGCGCCACCTGGGGCGGCCTGGGCCCAGCTCCACACGCGCTGGGCGCCCTGCGTGCGCGGGGAGGCGCGAGAAGGACCAGCGTCACGGGGGCGGCGAGTCCGAGGACGGGGCCAATGCACCCATCGCCGCCAAACAAGACCTGCACTGGGCGCTGCACACCTGGAGGGGAAAGACGGGAGGTCCCCGGCCTGGACGCACTCCAGCAACCGCGGGCCGGAGGCAAAGGCCCGGGCTAGGAGCGCGCCCGGCGCGCTGGAGCAGCTGCGCCAGCAGGGGGCAGGCCGGGCTCGGCGGGCGCCTCCCCAAGGCGCAGCAACTCGGCGCTGCCAGAGGGGGCGCCCGGGAGCTGCGCGCACGCCGCGCTGCGCTGGGCGGCTCGGCGTCCCGGAGCCCGTTCCCCACCTGCCAAACAGGAGGAACGGTTTACAGGTGTTATGTGTGCTTCTGTTTGAGCCACGCCCCCGGGGAGAGAGGCACGATGGCAGAGGCCTTCGCAGTCCCCCGAAGGGGGAAAAGAACGCTGCCCACAGCATGTGCGCTGGGAAGCGACTCCTGTTAAAAAGCCCCACACATGTATGTTACATGCATTTGTACTGTGTAATTAAACATACAGAGAAGAAAGCACTCGGCGGCTTTTCTGGAGCGGAGTGGGGCAGAGGATATCATCCCCAAAGAGCAATTTATTTTTAAAGAGAGCGTACTATTTAAAATATTTCTAGCACAGAGAGGTGCGTCGATCAGCAGTGATGTCGAGCCTGAGCAGAGGAGCTGCGGATCGTCCGTTTCCTCCTAATCTACGCTTCCTTACTTCCCTACGACTGCAGGACGGCCCCGGGCCCTCTGATTCGCCGGCAGCCCTAACCCTGAGCCTGGCTCCTCCGCGCCGAGGGTCTGGGGGCGCTGGGCAGAAGCGGCTCTGCCTCTCCCTTCGGCGCCGTCAACCTGGACGGCCGCTTCACACGCAGGTTCGGTCTCAGGGAGTCTGGGCGGGGCCCGGAACGCCGCCTTGTAAACAAATTCCCAGAAGCGGTCGAAGAGCAGAACCAAAGCCGCCGACCCGCCGCGGTTCACCGGGCCCGTGCCCGGAAGGCCAGGCCCCGCCCCGGAGGCCAGGCCCCGCCCCGGAGGCAGGCTCGGCCCAGGCGGCCACGCCCCCGGCCTTCTCACCTGGAATTGGCTTTCCCGCTCACGTGGGCGCCGCGTCACGAGCCGCCGCCGTCCAATGGCTGCGCGCGCTCGGTGCGGCGGGCGCGGCGGGCTGGAGAGGCGTCGGCGGCCGGCAACATGGCCGAGAGGCCGCCGTGCCCGCGCGGCGCCGTGTCCCCGGCGGCCTACCCCGACGCCCCCGCCGACTTCCCCCCGCACCTCCAGGCCGGCGCGATGCGGCGCCGCTTCTGGGGCGCATTCAACTGCCTGTGCGCCGGCGCGTTCGGGGCGCTGGCCGCCGCCTCCGCCAAGCTGGCCTTCGGCAGCGAGGTCGAGCCCGGGGCGCCGCTGCTGCGGGCGGGCGGGTGGTGCCGGGGGAGGAGGGTGCTGCGAGGCCCCGGGGTGGGACCGGGCTGGGGCTGGGGCGTCGCCTCACCCCCGCTGGCCCTTCGCCGGCCGGGGCGGGAGAGCATCCTTCGCCTCTAACGCACGGCCCCGCCGCGTCCCGTGTGGGCGGTAAGAGAGGCGAGGGACTGAGGCCTCTTCCCTTACCCGGCACCCAGACTCTTTCCCTCCGATTGGGCTAGTTCGCTCTCGGGGAAGACGTCCACCTACATCCACTCTGCCTCTCGTTTTAAGCCCCTTGTGCCTGCACATTTCTCTCCACGTTGACTCTCAAGGTGAGAAACCTGTTGCCCATCTCTTTACTCTCTGGTTTACGTGTGTTCTGACCGGTTTACCCAGCTGCCGGGGAAAGGGCAAGTTTCGGGTATCCCAGGTAAAAGGGGAAGACTGAGAAACATACTGGACGTTCTCTTGACTCTGAGAACTCCTAAATTGCTTCCCACATCTGCTAAGGCGTCTGCACTTCCGTGCTTGTCCGACTCAGAGTCATAGGCCAGCTCTACGTGTTGGAAGGATTTCATTGCTTCTGCAGCCCAGGGTTCGGCCCTGACTAGGACAGTGGACAGAATGAAGGCCAGTGTCATTTAGGTGCAAGCCTGTTTAGGGCTAATGCAGCGAGAGTTGCCATGCTTGAGGTTACTACCCTGTTGGGTGTAATTGAAGTCTGGTCCAGAGTAAAATGGGTAACTATGAGGCATGAGGTTTTCTGGTCTACAGTTGTGAACCAGGCCTCTAGCCTTTTATGTGTGCAGGCTGCCCCTGGCCCTTGCAGTGCACTTTAGTAAATTTTAAGAAGGTACCCCTTTCTCAAGACACTATGTATTCAACTGCTGGGAAACTGTTAGAAGAAATATTCAAGAGTATGTCTTGATGGATACAACCCCCAGAGGAAGCTGCCTTGCCTAGGAGGAACCAGAGGGTCTGCATGTCCCCTCCTCTCTCAGGGCTCCCTCATGGAGCCCCACTGCCTGGGTTTGAATCCTTGGGCTCTCTCATGACCTGTGGCACTTTGGGCAACTTTCTTAATCTATGCCTCGGGTTCTTTATCTGTAAAATGAAGTTAAGGAATAAACGAGAATGCATTAAAGCACCCAACACGGGCTGGCACAGAGTAAAAGCTGAAAAACCGCGCAGTAGGCCCATTGGGCTGTTACCTGCCCAGGATGGGGGTCAGGTTGGAAGACATGGCTAATTCCTGCTTTTTCAGGTCCCCAGAAGTGAGGCCTCGACTCCTGACTTACTCATAACTCATACCAGTTAATGGATACTTGGCTTCTGGGACTGGTCTTCAAGCATTGGTCCCCGTGGGGTCAATAAGGGACGGGTCAGCAGGAAACGCTGGCTATGGGTTTGCATTGTGTTTCTGCCCAAGGTCCCGTGGCCAGTGAGGTGGCCAAGTAGGTATCTCCCCTGAGTTTGTTTCGTCTCTAAAATGGGCCTGCCTGCTGCCCGCAGGGGGTTAAGTGAGGTCCTGTGCAGGAAAGCTCTGGGGACCCGTGGGCTGTGGTGCTGGGGCTGCAGGTGGTGCGGCAGCCGGGCGTGGCTGCAGCGGCACTTTCTCCTGCAGGTGAACATGGGCTTGTGCATATTAGGCATCATTGTGATGGCGATCACCAATTCTCTGATGTGGACGTTCTTTAGCCGGGGCCTCAGTTTCTCCATGTCTTCAGCCTTTGCATCTGTTACAGTGACTTTTTCAAACATCCTCAGCTCGGTGAGTAGTGTCCTGGGAGGTAAAGCTTGTTACTCGTCATCGGGGTAAGCCGTCCTTGGGAAACCTCTCCTCTCTAAGACAGGAGGAAGGCCAGGAACTGAAGCAGAGGCTGGGTGCAGCCAGCACCGTGTGGCCAGCAGGCCCAGTCCTGGGCAGTCGAGTGTGGCTTTGTGACTTACCTGCAGGGCCTCTTCTGGCCCCAACTGGCTGCTGACTCGCGTGGGATCGGTGGGCCAATCTGGGCAGAGCTTTTCCCTCCCCTCCTCCTTCCCCAGCTCTGTACAGCCCCTCGCCGATTCTGCTCCTCGGCCTGTCTCCTACTTAAAATCAGACCATCCATGCCAGAGGCTGTGCGTTAGCAGGCCTGACGTAGAGAAGTAATTATTCATTCCAGAGCAAAGAGCAGAAACCAGTGGGTCCCGAGCTGCTCCCAGACCGGGGCTGACCAGATTGGTGGACCTTCCCCAAACCTACTGTGAGAAGCTCCAGGACTCTTCACCAGCGCTTCTAGTACTTGTGGTGTGTGTGCAGGTTGGGGAGCCCCTCTCTGTGACGCCTCGACAGAGACAGCACCAGCAGCCCCGTTTGAGTCACCACTGAAGGAAGTGGCTCCGGGATGCTTGTGTGCCTGAGCACATGACGGGCATATGTTCCGATGGACACAGAATCGGCCTCTAGGACACAGTGGTCTCCCCAAGCTTGTTAGTTCTTACACGTCAGTTGGGATAAGCCTTTACAGGGAAGTTCTTCTCCGGTCAGTGAACCTCTCTGGCAGTGCTTGAACCATTTTAAAGTTTTCTAGCAAGAAGGCTTCCTGCTCCTGTTTTTGCTTAGAACTGGCTCCCCAGTCAGGGCTGTGTGGCTCCTTTGCAGCTGTCGTAGCCAGTCCTGGTGGCTCCTGGGCATAGAAGTCGAGGCGACTCTGTTTTCACCATAGCAGCCCCTGCTTAATAGAAGATTATGACCCTATTCCAGGGACCCCAGAGTCAGCTAGGGGCTGGAGGGAGACGGTGCCGAATACCTTCTCGCCATATAGCTGGTTCCAGAATTGGATCCTAGAGCTTAAAGCAGTGTGTCCTTGTCTTGAAGATGGAAACTAGTGGGCGAGAGAAGAGAAGTAGATTTGGTATCAGACCTGCCCCCAGGTTGGGACAGAGGTGGGGGCCTCTTCCACTTTATACCCCTCATGACTGAGGGCTGTCATGCCACCTCCTGGTGGAGTTGTGGTCCTAAGGCTCAGGCTACTTGCTTAACTGAGCTACTTTCCTCACCCCTTGGTCAGGGCTCGAGGCCACATCGTGGGGTGATGGTAACGGGCACAGGCTGCCGGGAGCGCGCCTCCTTCAACTTACAGCACACACCTGAGCTCAGAGCTGGAGGGACCATGTAACGCTGGGTGGCAGCTGTCGACTGTGGCAGCGTGGCTGCTCTTCTAGGCTCCCAAGCATGGGGAATTCTCAAGTTAAATAGGAATGAAATCCAGCTGCAATAAAATAAAAGGATTTTAAAAATAGGAATCCAGCTGCAAAAAGCCTACCAGTTGCTCTTGCTCCACAGTGGAGTCTCCGTTCTGAGGTCCTGTGTGGCTCTGCAACCTGCAGGGGCTGTGGAGCCAGGACTCCTGGAAGCCTGTCTTCCTTATGGGAGTCTGAGGTCACCTAGGCTGAGCTGAGCCGAGCCTGACATTTGGGCGCGTGACTTGGTAGCCAAGTGGGGGCTGGTAACCCAGGTGCTGGCTGTTCTCGGGCAGCCTGCTAGAGCCCAGTCCTGTGAGGAGGGCAGTGCCCCACTTCTGCAGGGGGGAGGGAGGCGAGCAGGGTGATGGCCTCTGGCTGTCCGGCTGTCCCTGCCGGCCCCTGCAGGAAGCCGCTGCAGGGCACGAGGTGGGCACGCACCTGCAGCAGCCTCACCACGGTCTCCTGTCCTCAGGCCGCCCTGGGCTACTTGCTGTATGGAGAGTGCCAGGAGGTCCTGTGGTGGGGAGGCGTCTTCCTTATCCTCTGCGGGCTCACGCTGACCTACGGGAAGCCCCCGCCAACCTGGAAGACCCTTCCCCACAAGCAGCAGTAGCACCACTGGCTGGACAGCCCGTGGTCCCCCTGCTCTGGGCAGCCTGGGCAGGCAGCTTCCGACGGCCGGCACCAGCAAAGGAAGGCGGGCCCCTGACCGAGCAGCCTTGAGGGTGCAAGGCTCTGGCCTCTGCGGGGGAGGTCCAGCCGCAGCAGGATCTGGCTGAAGCTCTCCTTGTCCAGCTTTTGACCCTCTGGCTCCCAGCCTACCCCGGGGGCCTCCCTTCCCGGGAGCCGTGGCAGGTGCTGGAGACCCTGGGTTGGTCTGCTCCGCGTGCGGTACTTGAAACCAAGCTGTGTACAGCCCTGTTGCCTGACAGGCCAGTCCATGACACGCTGGAATCAGTGACGTGTGGGGCTTTGTGCCCATGCCTCAGGCCAGGCCAAATGTGTCCTGTGCATGTATTATTGGCAGAAGGAAAACTGGGTTAATAAATACTTTTTTTTTAAGTTAAAACTACCAGGTATGACTCTAACTTTTCTGCATTTTGGAGTAGATAGCAGCCAGGGTGAGCTGAAATGCTGAAATTCCTAGAGTGGAGGAGAAGCCAAGGGGGCCAGTGAAGAGGTCTGGTCTCCGCAGCTCTGCTGCCTGTCCCTCGTGTTTCCTTCCTGGGCCACACACGCCGGAGCACTGTGCATTGGGGAGCCTCTGCATTCATTCCCACGGTGCTCTCGAGAAGGAGGGTTTGTCTCGCTTTGGGGACCTTATTTTACTTTACTTATTAGGAAAGAAAACCGACTCAGAAGGCTGCCCCTGTCCTCTTGCCCACCTCGTGCCTGTGTGTCCCTTCCGATTTACAGTTGTAAGAATCGTAAAGAGTCCCCGTGTGCCTTGGCCGAGATTCCCCGGATGATTACTGTATTTGTTTACCCTTCTTGACAGATGGATAGAGACTTTAAACTATTACGTGTAGTAGGGGGTGGATGTGGCTCAAGCCGCTGAGCGCCTGCTTCTCACACGGGAGGTCCCTGATGCCTCCTAAAAACAAAAAAACAAGCAAAAGAAAAAACCAACTCGGGGGAGCCCATGTGGCTTGTGGCTGAACCAGCTTCCCACATACGAGGTCCCAAGTTCAATCCCCGGCCCCCAGAACCTCAAAAAAAAAAAGTTGCAGATGTGATGTCCCTTTACCTCAAACGGTTTGATGCATTTCCTAAAAACAAGGACATTGTTAAAACCAGGAAATGAACATTCACACGATACTGTTAACTAATCTACTCTTGTTCAGATTTTTCCAGGTGTCCCAATAATGTCCTTGATAACTAAAGAATGTCCCGGACCACTCTTTGCATTCCACTGCCATGGCTCTTCAGTCTCCCTTAGTCCATCATGGCTCCACGGCCTGCCCAGGTGTTTCTTGGTGGCTTCAAGGTTTTCAAGAGTGCTGGCCAGCTACCTGGTAGCGTGTCCTTCTTAAGACTTGGTGAATGTCCCAATCCGGGGGCCTTCTGCTTTGAACAGTGACGCTGCTTCAAGAGCGAATACAAGAGGGGGGTCCACGTGCCAGGCTCTGTCCCAAGAGAAGCCGCCGCCTTCTCCCACCACCATGGGGGGGCACCGTAGATGGGGGGCCAGGGTCGCTATCCAAGGTCACACCAGGGTGGGTGGGGCTGGGTCTGAACCCCCTTTGTGGACTCTCCAGCCCGCAACCCTCTGAGCTCCAGCAGGGTTTGTTCAACACCCTGCTCCCTTGCTAGAGAACCAGGTCAGTAATTCTGCTTGGAAACTGCAAAGGGACTGGATCAGATTCTCCTGCTTGGCTTTGAGGGACACTGAAGAGGATAGCCGACTCCCTTGTGGCTGCAGCTCCTGGACTCCGACTCGGAGTGGGAGAGGCCTCAGCACTGAAAAGGGCAGTGTGCTTTCACGGGAAGTCCCTCCTGCCCCAGGGAGAAAACTCAAGTTCAAGTCTCTGTCATGCCACTAATTAGTAGTGGGCAAGTCAACTAACGTCTCTAGGCTTTGGGTTTTCTCAGCTATGAAAACCTGAAACGTGAAAGTGCTTTGTAAATTGCCTAAAGAAAGGTAGGCTTACCTGGCTCACGCCGTCGCTTCACAGAGGAGCACCTGCTGCTCAGGGGGTTCTCCTGACTCTGCTGAGGTCTCCGGGGGCGAGTGGCCGAGCCAGGGCCCAGGCCTGGGGTGTGTCCATTTAGCGCTGCACCACGCCGCCTGCCCTGCTAAGTGCGGCCTGGCTGCGCCGCGCGGCCACAAGGACCAGATGCCGCAGGCTCGTGGGCGCCAGTGCTGGGGCCTTGGTGGGAGGGGCTGAGGGTGCTGGAGATGTCCCTTTACGCCGGGCCCCCCCAAGTGGCCGTCCCACCCTCCGCACACCTGTGTTTGTTCTTCCCACTACTCTCGGGAGTCATGGCATCCAAACGGACCTGAGAAGTGGCCAGTGCGGGATGAAGGTATCATTTCATTCTTGCGCAGAAAAGAGATCGTGCAGTTCAGGGTGTTGGGACAACTGGTTAGTGCTTAGGAGAAAATGAAGCTGGATCCCTACGCATTTTTTTTAAAGATTTATTTATCTTTATTTATTTATTATATATCCCCCCCCTTTCTGCCTGTTCTTACTGTGTTCATTTTTGCATTCTTCTGTGTCTGCTTGTCTCCCCCCACTGCGGCGACCCACCGAGTCAGCTCACCGTGCGGCGGCTGCCCTGCCCCCGGCGGCTTGCCTTCTCGAGGCGGTCTGCCTGCTCAGGGAGGCCCTGGGACCCGAACCCGGGGCCTCCCATGTGGTAAACCGGAGCCCTACCAATTGAGCCACAGCCGGTTCCCCTACACATTTCTTACACCACAGAAAATTCCAGAGAAGGCAAAGATGAAACTGTAAAAGGGTTAGAAGAAAATGAAGACAGTATGAAAAATAATCTTGGAGTGGAGAAGGTGTTTCAAAGCAAAAGACAGGTAAAAATTGACTACATAGGGAGCAGATGTGGCTGAAGCACTTGAGTGCCTGCTTCCCCCATGGGAGGTCCCTGGTTTAATCCCTGGCCCTGGTACCTCAAAAGACAAAACAGAACATCAGAAAAAAAACACAAAAACAACTGACTCCATAAAGTTAAATATATGGTGGCAAAACTTAGAAGATGCTGTAACTGTGAAAAGTACTTTCAGCACATCTGATAAGCAAAAACTACTCTTAAATGTAGATTTATAAGAAAATAATGAAAAGATAAATGTACAAAGAATAGAATTAGATAGTTTAAAGAAATATAAATGACTTGTGAAAATGTTCTCAACCTTATTTGTAATGAAGGCAATAAACATTAAAACATGACATGTCATCGTTTCCTGTCAGATTGGCCAAGATGAAGTTTTTAAAACAATGTTTTAAAAAACAGGCACCTTCCTGTCTTGTGGAAGTGCCACCAGTGCAGTCTCTGGCAGGCTTTTCTGCAACATCTACTGAAATTAAGGGGTGTCCATATCCTGTGATACAGTAACTCCACTTCGGAGATTTACACACATTGTCACAAGTTCAAAGACAGGTGCAAAGAAGTTCACTGTAGCATAGTTTACAGTAAACCTCGATTTGAAACCGTCTAAATGTCCATCTGCGGGGATTAGTAGCCTCTGAAAAGAATGAGATCGATCTCGGGTGGCCGGGGGGGGGGAAGGGGAGATATGTAATAAAATAAATAAATCTTAAAAAAAAAAATAAAAAATAAAATTCCAAAAGCTTACCTGCAGCTAGAGATTGTTGCCCTTTTCCCAGAGACTCCTGGAATCCCAGGACCACCTGAGCCTTGCTCCCCATCAGCCCCCCCCCCCGTAGACCCTGCTTCACAGGGGGCTGTGAGGGGCGCGAGCACCAGTTCCTGGGTGGAGGCAGCAGGAACGCTGGGGCGGTGCTGGGGACAGGCACCCTCCAGGGGCTGAGGCTGAGGGTTGAGCTTTGTTGCCACCGTAGCCGTGGGCGCTGGAAGCCAACCGAGGTAATGACCGAAAGCTTCCCGCTAGGACAGGGCCCACCCAGCGGCGGCAGGTGGGGAAACACGTCCAGTACAGAGGCGGGGGAAGAGGCAGAAAAGGTGCTGGATCTGGAGGCAGGCGGTGGGATAAGGGGGATGTGTCTTGCTGCTTTAATGTTTTTACGTCTTAAAAATAGGTCGGCTTTGTAAGGGGACGCGTGACGCAGCTTCCTGGGGAGAGCGCCTCCCTCCTGCTCCCAGCTGGGCGCAGGGGCAGGGCCCCATCAGAGCAGCGCCGCGCCCTCCGTGTGGGTGAAGTGGACACCCGGGCCCGCTGCCTCCCCTCCTCAGCGGCTTTAGAGGGCACACAGGCACCCCTCAGTACTTCACCAAGCACCTACTGCGTGCTGTGCCGCCCTGAGCACGCTGCGTTAATGACCTGGCCCCTTCCCCCGTCACTCACTTGTGGAGCACCTACTCTGCGCCAAGCATCACCCCCAGCTTCCTGCCCTCCTGGAACTGTCATTCTAGTTAGAGGCAGACGGACAGGAAACAAGCAAGAGAACAAGACCGTTTCAGCCAGAGGCAAATTCAATGAAGAAACCAAAACAAGAGGGCCCCTGGGCAAGAGAGAGCCTAGCTGGTCAGAGGGGGGCTGACTCGGTTAGGGCCTGGGAGCTGCCCTGGGAGATGACCTGTCTGCTGAGACCCGCTGAACAAAGGGCTGAGAGCATTCCCGGCCGGCGTAGCAAGTGCAAGGGCCCTGGGGAAGCAACACGTGTGGCCTCACGGTTCTGGGTTGGCATGAACCATCTGAGGGCCAGAGACCCTGTCAGAGCAGGGAGGGTGGGGCCGGGCTGGGCTGGAGGAGGGGGCTGGGGGCAGCTTGTGCTAGGCCCCATGCAGGCCACAGAAAGGGGTGGATTTGATTCTGGCAGCCAGGGGGAGTCCATCATGGGAATGACAATCTGACCGTGTTTAAAAAGGACCTCCCGTTAGCTTGCAAGGTCGGTGGCAGTGACTGCCTCCTCCAGATGAGCACAGAGATTTAGCAGGTAGATGTCACCTCTTATCACCGAGAGAGGTTCCCCTGGCACTCTTGAAGCCCAAGCCGAAACGTGTCTTTTCGGAATAGTTAGGGGCAGCCTAGGAAATGAGTGCCCAGGTGCCCCTGCCCTCTGGGCAGAGCTTGCTTTCCAGATCTGTTTGGGTTTGGGAGTCGTCGTCACTGCTGTGGATTTAGGGGTGGCTGGTGCTGGACAGGGAAGGCAAGGGATAAGACGGGGAGACGGACCCACTGGGGGCGTGCCTGCCTGGCCTCCCCATGTCCCCACTGTGGCCACCATTGCTGACTGCCATCCACCAAGTTCATCTCAGAAGTGAACGCCCACAGGCTCAGCTGGCTGGTGGGTCGGTGAGCGGGAAGGAGGAATCTGACTTGGTGTTGGCGGGGCCACAGTCACAGGGACAGTGTCAGCCGTGAGCACAAGAAGCTCCCAGGAGGCGGCCAGCGCCTCAGGGCTCCGAGTCACCAAGTCATAAGCCACCAGCAGGGGGCAGGAGACTTTCTGTAAAGGACCTAAAAAGGCTGGGTGGGCCATAGCATCTACTGAAATCTGCTGCTGAAGCTCTAAAGCAGCCATAGAAAATAAGTAAATGAATGGGTTGGCTGTGTTCCAATAAAACTTTATTCACAAAAACAGGCGGTGGGCCAGATTTGGCTTGTAGCCAGTAGTGAGCTCAACTCTGGTCAAGATGACGATGATGGGGAACTGGCTGTGGCTCAGTTGGTAGGGCTCCGGTTTACCACATAGGAGGCCCCGGGTTTGGTTCCCGGGGCCTCCTCGAGCAGGCAGACCACCTTGAGAAGGCAAGCCGCCACGGGCAGGCAGGCCGCCGCGCGGTGAGCTGATTTGGTGGGATGCCGTGGCAGGGGGAGGCAGGCAGACACAGAAGAATGCAAAAAAAAAAAAAAGCAGAATGAACACAGCAAGAATGGGCAGCAAGGGGGGATATATAAATAATAAAAGGGGGCGG
>PVKH010008575.1:0-19395 GCA_004027955.1 Chaetophractus vellerosus | reverse complement strand
CCCTGCCCGTGGCGGCTTTTGCCTGTCCGTGGCAGCTTTTTGCCCTGCCCACGGCGGCTCCGGCCCGCCCATGGCGGCTTGCCATTCTCAAGGCGGTCTGCCCGCTAGGAGAGGTCCCCGGGAACCGAACCCAGGGCCTCCCATGTGGTTTCCCAGCGAGCTCTTTATCCACTGAGCTATCTAGCCGGGCCCTGATAACTGTTTTTGAACCACAGAATTTTACACATTCAAATACTGCAATGATCATTTACTCAAATAACTCATTTCTTTTTGGTGCAGAAAATCAATGTGGTAGTAGGGTGGCTTAGGAGTTTCAAACTGTTAACAGAAATTTTCTGAACATAGGAATTTGAGGTCTGATTAATTGCAGCTAGTAGTTGAATGGTACTCTCCTTAAAGGTCTTTACAGAATGTCAATGCTTGACTCAAGGAGGATATTCCTTTAATATAATGTGGTGGTTAAAAATACAGACTACGAACTAAACTTCCCAGGAACAAATTCCAACTCTATAACTCTTATTTTATGCATGATTTTACTGTACACCTACAAGTTCTCTAATAAAAAAAATAAAATTCCAAATCTAGAGGACTGGTTGTAGCTCAGTGGTTGAGTGCCTGCTTCCAATATATGGGGTCCCAGGTTGAATTCCTGGTACCTCCTAAAAAAAAAATCCCAACTCTACCATCTACCATCTATGTGTACTTCAGCAAGTAACTTTCAATTGCTTTTGCCTTAGTTTCCTTAGGAGACCAATATTAAAAACCTTTGTAGTATTAGGGACTTTTGTTTCCTTTTTTTTTTTTTTGCATGTGATAAATTGAGTGATACATGTAAAGTAAGCTTGACATTAAAGGAAGTGTTAACTATTACCCACCCTCACCTATTAGCTCCGTTATATTTACTTTTCATGTTAATATTTTTGAAAACATGAGAATGAATAATAAAAGAAAAATGAGTGCTCTTTTATGAAAATAGAATCCAGTTCTGTTTTCTAAAATTTTCTTTCTACATCTATTATTTTATGGAATAAGCAACCCAGAAGGAAAATTTACAAGTTAGAAGGAAGCAATCCTGAAAGCAGTTTCTGATTTATTCCCCTTGAGAGTTTGCATTGTTGGCTGCACTCTTTTCTTGCAATCGTTTCCACAGTCACTGACACATTGTCCTCCAGAGGAAAAAAAAAAGGGGTGGGGGTGGAGAATGGATACCAAATTCAGTCAGGCTGACAGAGGTTATATCTGATGTGACCATGACAAAAATATGGCCAGAAAAGAAGGTCTGCTTCTATTTTACACCCCTATTTAAAGTTTGGCCGAGGGGTCCAGGCACTACCTTGTTTTCTGTCACCTGGCATCTAGTCTTACGAGATATCTTCCCTCAAACGAATTCTACCTGCTTTTAAACGATCCTTTTTCTTTCTAACATCTCAAAGGATCTTGAACGAAGTCAACTTACCAGTATGAGTGATAGTAAGAAGACACATTGAAAAACACTGCTTTGTAAGATAGTTGTGATTAATACATTTCACTCCAAAAAATTATTATCCTTAAATCCTTTATGGACCCTTCACTCAAACAATCCCCCAAAAGACTTCCCATAACAGGTCACAAAACAATAAAATATTTTTTTCTTTAAATTATATCAGTGTTAAATTTTTTTTTTATTAGAGAACTTGTGGGTTTACAGACCAATCATACATAAAATACAGGGTTCCCATACACGCCCCCCCACCTTGCATTGTTATGGAATATTTATTACAATGGATAGTACCACTTTTTTGTAATTGTACTAATTTTTTAACATTAGTTACTTTGTTATAATTGATGAAAAATTATTAAAATAGTACTATTAACTATTGTCCATAGTTTATATTATATGTATTTTTTCCATATGTTAATACCTTGTATTAGTGTCATACATTTGTTATAACTCATGAAAGAACATTCTTGGTCTACAATAGGATTCACTGTGTGTATTAGTCAGCCAAAGGGATGCCTTTGCAAATATACCAATAATTGGTTGGTCTTTATAAAGGGTATTTATTTGGGGTAGAAGCTTACACTTACCAGGCCACAAAGCATAAGTTTCTTCCCTCACCAAAGTCCATGTGTTGGAGCAAGACAGCTGCTGACGTTTGCCAGGGTTCAGACTTTTTGGGTTCCTCTCTTCCCAGGGCTGCAGCTGTAGACTATCAGGTGAACGGCTCACTTGTCTTCTCCTGGGGCGTCCTCTCCAACATCAGAACTGCTTCTCAAATCTGCTTCTCCAATCCGCTCCCTCTGTCTTTGGCCTTGCCTTTTATACTTGAGACCACACCCACTGAGGGGCGGGGCTCAATGCCCTACTGACGTGGCCCAGTTAACGCCCTAATCATAACCTAATCATGCCCAGATTAACAGATCAGTTTACAAGAATGATTCAATTTATATTTTTGGAATTCATAATTACATAAAACTGTCAAACCTGTGTTATACATTCCCATGCTTTATCTTTTAATTTTTATTCTAGTAACATATATGACCTTAAGTTGCCCCTTTTAACCACATTCACCTATATAATTCAATCTATGCCTAGGTAACCTATATTCTAGATTCTAATTCTATGAGTTTGCTTATTATATAGGTTCATAACAGTGATATCATAAAAATATTTGTCCTTCTGTATCTGGCTTATTTCACTCATAATGTCCTCAAGTTTCATCCATATTGTCACATGCATCGGGACTTCATTCCTTTTTATAGTCGAATAATAATGTTATATGTATAAATCACATTTTGTTTATCCATTCATCGTTTGATGGACACTTGGACAGCTTCCATCTTTTGGCATTTGAGAATAATGCCACCAAAAACGTTGATGTGCAAATATCTATTCCAGTCCCAGCTTTCAATTCTTCTGGGTATATACTTGGTAGCAGTATTGCCAGGTTATATGGTAAATCTATTCATAGCTTCCTGAGGAACTAGCAAACTCTCTTCCACAGCAGCTGCTCCATTTTACATTCCCACCAGCAATGAATGAATGTTCCTATTTCCCCACATCTTCTCCAACACTTGTACTTTTCTGTATTTTTAATGGTAGACATTCTAGTGGGTGTGAAATGATATCGCGGGGTGTTTTTTATTTGAATTCTCTAATAGCTAGTGATGTTGAGCATCTTTCTATGTGCTTTATAGCCATTTATATATCCTCTTTGGAGAAGTCTTTTGCCTATTTTTTAATTGGGTTGTTTGTGTTTTTATTGTTGAGTTGTAGTATTTCTTTATATGTTCTGGATATTAAATATTTAATGGATATGTCGTTTCCAAATATTTTCTCCCAATGAGTAGGTTGTCTTTTCACTTTCATGACAGTCTTTTGGTGCAAAATAAATTTAATTTTGAGGAGGTCCCATTTATCTAATTTTTCTTTCATTGCTTGTGCTTTGAGTGTAATTCTAAGAAAGCATGGCCTAACACATGATCCTGAAGATGCTTCCCTACATTTTCTTCTAGGAGTTTTATAGGCCTAACTCTTATAATTATATTGTTGATACATTTTGAGATAATTTTTGTATATGCTGTAAGATAGGGGTCCTCTTTCATTCTTTTGCACATGGATATCCAATTCTCCAGGCACCATTTGTTGAAGAGACTATTCTGTTCCAAATAAGTGGACTTGCCAGCCTTGACAAAAATCAATTGGCCATAGATGTGAGGGTCTATTTCTGAACTCTCAATTCAATTCCATTGGTCAATAATGTCTATCCTTGTGCCATGCTGTTTTGACCACTGTAGCTTTGTAATATACTTTAAAGCCAGGAGTCAGGATGTGTAAGTATTCCAACTTTGTCCTTCTTTTCAAGCTGTTTTTGGCTATTTTGGCCCCTTTCCCTTCCAAATAAATGTAATAATTGGCTTTTCCATTTCTTTAAAATAGGGTGTTGGAATTTTCATTGGGATTGTATTGAATCTGTAGATAATTTGGGCTAGAATTGCCATTTTAATATTTTGGCTTCCAATCCACAAACATAGAATGTCCTACCATTTATTTAGGTCTTTGATTTATTTTAGCAATGTTTTGTGGATTTCTGTGTAAAAGTCCTTTGCATCCTTAGTCAGCCAAAGGGGTGCTGATAAAAAATACCAGAAATCTGTTAGCTTTTATAAAGGGTATTTATTTGAGGTAGTAGCTTGCAGTTACCAGGCCATAAAGCATAAGTTACTTCCCTCACCAAAGTCTATTGCCACATGTTGGGGCAAGATGGCTGCTGACATCTGCCAAGAGTTCAGACTTCTTGGGTTCCTCTCTTCCTGGGGCTCCATTTCTCTCTGGGCTCAGCTGCTGTGCTCTCTCCACAACACCAGCTGTAGACTATCAGGCAAACGGCTGTGTCTCTCTCCCTGGGGCTTCTGCCATGTTTAAGGAGCTGTCTCTATTCCTCTGCATTTTCCTGTATGTTCCCTTCCCAGGCTCCAGCTCAAAACTCCCAACTCTGTCCTTTACCATGTTTTTTCTCTTTGAGTCCCCGCCCTACTGAGGTGGCCAAATCAAAGTCCTAATCAAACTTTAATCAAATAAAAGTGATACCTCTGACAGACCAGTTTACAAACATAATCCAATAACTATTTTTGGAATTCATAAACAATGCCGCACCGCTATACTCCACCCTCTGAATTCCAAAAAGACCTTACAATAGTAAAAAAAAAAAAAAAAAAAAAAACAAACCCTTAAATCAGTAACAATACTAAGTACAAAATCCTGTCATAATCAGTTTAAAGAATGTCTAATGAAGTAGACAACAAAGTCTGAGAGTCATTCTTAAGATGATGGTTTCTTCTTCCTGAGGCCTTGGGAACTCACCCTTTCCACAAGTTTGCCCAACAGCCATTTTCTTGGTCCCACCCTCATCAAGCATCTGGGTGGTGACCAAGCTCCTGACCTCACCCTCCATGAGTGTTAGGGTGATGGCCACACTTTACCCAATATTTGGGTTAAAGTTTTAAGCCCCCTAGTGCAGTGATGTGAAGACAACATTCCCCCTAACCTTTGGCATACAGGCTCAACCCATTCAGAGCAATGAGTTGACCACCTGACCTTCCCTAATCAATGGGAGACAGGCACACCCTTCTTTAGACCTATGGGGTGGTGACCTTAACCACCCTAATCCTTGAGGAATGTGATCCACCCTTTCTGTACCCTGAGGTGGCAATAATTTCTCTGGACATCAGGTGAGAACACCCACCCTCTTCAACTGCTGGGGCAAACTCACCCTCTCTGTACACATGGGTGGGGATCCTCTCTTGGCCCAAGGCAATGTCTTAATTCCAGATCTCAGCTTCCATGGTTTTCCTCTTAAAGCTGTTTCCCCTTCCATCTCTCCCATCAATGTCCCTTTTTGTCCAATCTGACAGTGGTTTTGTTCATACAGCTCTATCCAAAAGTTTGTTGGTTTAGCATTCAGGAAACAGGGGTCTAAGCCTTCAGAAAGTAAGACTTTCCACAAGTCTTTCTTAGATAATTACATTTTCAATCCTGATTTACAAGTTCCAAGTTTAGGTAAGTCCTCAAATGGGGCATTATCATTTGGAAGCTTGATTTCTAGAGTCTTGGAATTTACAGAAACAGTTTCTTATTTCTTTGTGCCCAACAATTCAGTCCTCAGCTTATTTTGCTTGTCTAGCATTTTGATATAAACTGCAAGGAGAAGAAGCCAAGCCTCATTCTCCAAGTTTACTTTGGAAAGTTCTTCAGCTAAATGTCCAGGCTCACCATATTCAAATTCTGCCTTCCAGAAAACACCAGGAGTTAATTTTGCTAAGTTCTCTGCAACTTTAAAACACAGCTCACCTTTCCTCCAGTTTCCAATAATAGTTTCATCATTTACTTCTAAGGCAACATATAGAGTCTCTTTAGCATCCATATCCCTACCAACAATCTCTGCAAAGCAATCTTGGCCTTTTCTATAAAGTTTCTTACAATTCCTCCAAAAAATACCCCTTACCCATTTATAAAACTATTCAAGCATTTTGGTAATTGCAAAAGCACTACCCCACTCCTGGTATCAAATTCTGTATTAGTCAACCAAAGGGGTGCTGATGCAAAATACCAGAAACCTGTTGGCTTTTATAAAGGGTATTTATTTGGGGTAGAAGCTTACAGTTACCAGGCCATAAAGTATAAGTTACTTCCCTCACCAAAGTCTGTTGCCACATGTTGAAGCAAGATGGCTGGTGACATCTGCCAAGAGTTCAGGATTCCTGGGTTCCTCTCTTTCTGGGGCTTGTTGATCTCTCCACAAGACCAGTTGTAGACCGTCAGGCAATCAGCCCTGTCTCTCTTTCCAGTACTCAATTCTCTCCAGGCTCAGCTGCTCTGCTCCTCTGTGTGCTTACTTCCCGGGCTCCAGCATTAAAACTCCCAACTCTGTCCTTTGCCATGTCTTTTCTCTGTGAGTCCCCACCCACCAAAGGGGTGGGGATGCAACACCCTACTGAGGTGGTCCAATCAAAGCCTTAATCATTATTTAATCAGGTAAAACTGAAACCTCTGAATCCAATATAATCTAATATGCCTGGAGGGACAGACCAGTTTATAAACATAGTCCAATCTATTTTTGGAATTCATAAGCAATATCAAACTGCTAACTTGGTTAAGTTTATTCCTAGATAATTTGATTCTTTGCTTTGCTATTGTAAATGGAATTTTTTCCCTTGATTTCCTCCCCAGATTTCTTATTACTAGTGTATAGAAACACTACTGATTTTTGCATGTTGACCTTATACCTTGCCCCATTGAATTCATTTATTAGTTCTAGTAGCTTTATTGTAGTTTTTCAGGACTTTCTATATATGGGATCATGCCATCTGAAAATAATGAATGTTTTGCTTCTTCCTTTCCAACTTGGATACTTTTTATTTCTTTTCTTGCCTAATTGTGCTGGCTAGACCCTCCAGTACAGTGTTGATTAACAGTGGTGACAGAGGGCATCCTTGTCATCTTACAGATATTAGGGGAAAGCTTTCAGTCTTTCACCATAGAGTATGATGTTAGCTGCGGGTTTTTCATATATGCCTTTGATCATGTTGAGGAAATTTCCTTCTAGTCCTACTTTTCTAAGTGTTTTTTTTTTAACCAAGAAAGGATGCTTTATTTTATCAAATGCATTTTCTCCATCGATAGAGATGATCATATAATTTCCCCCTTCATTTTGTTAATGTCATATATTGCATTAATTGATTTTCTTATGTTAACTCACCCTTGCATACCTGGGATAAAAGCAACTTTTTCATGGTGCATAATTCTTTTAATGTGCTGTTGGATTCATTTTGCAAGTATTTTGTTGAGGATTTTTGCATCTTGTATTCATAAGAGAAATTGGTATGTAATTTTCTTTTCTTATAGTATATTTATCTTGATTTAGTATTACAGTGATATTGGTCTCATAGAATGAGTTAGGTAGTGTTCTCTTAGATTCAATTTTTGGAAGAGTTTTAGCAGGATTGGTATTAATTCTTCTTGAAATAATTGGTAGAACTCAGCTGTGAAGCCATCTGTTCCTGGGCTTTTATTTCTTGGGAAGTTTTTGATGGTTGATTCAATCTTTTAACTTGTAATTGGTCTGTTGATGTAGTCTGTTTCTTCTAGAGTCAGTGTAGGTTGTCTTTGAGTGTTTCTAGGAATTTGTCCATTTCATATATGTTGTCTAATTTGTTGGCATAAAGTTGTTCATAGTATCCTCTTATGATCCTTAGTATTTCTTCTCTCATTTCTCATTTTATTTATTTTCTTCTCTTCTCCTTTTTTCTTTGTCAATCTAGCTCAGGGCTTGTCAAGTTTATTGATATTCTCAAAGAATCACTTTTTAGTTTTGTTAATTACCTCAATTTTTAAAAATTTTAAATTTCATTTGTTTTGCTCTAATTTTTGTTATTTCTTTACCTCTTGCTTTGGAATTAGTTTGCTGTTCTTTTTCTATTTCCTCCAAGAGTGAAGTCAGGTCTTTGATTTTAGCTCTTTTTTCTTTTTTTAATGTAAACGGTTGTTTAGGGCTATAAATTTCCCTCTCAGCACTGCCTTCACTGCATCCCATATGTTTTGATATATTTTTTCCTTTTTTTCATTCATCTCAAGATATTTACTGATTTACCTTGCATTTTCTTCTTTGATTCACTGTTTGTTTAGAGTGTGTTATTCAACTTCCATATATTTGTGGATTTTCTATTTCTCCACCTGTTATTGATTTCCAGCTTCATTCCATTATGGTCAAAGAAGATGCTTTGTATAATTTCAATCTTTTAAAATATATTGATACTAGTTTTTTGACCCAATATATGATTTATACCTGATAATGATCCATGCACACTTGAGAAGGATGTATATCCTGCTGTTTCTGGGTGCAATTTTCTGTATATGTCTGTTAGGTCTAGTTCATTTATCATATTATTCAAGTTCTCTGTTTCCTAATTGTTCTTCTGTCTACATGCTCTATCTATTGATGATAGTGGTATTTTGAAGTCTTCAGCTATTAATGTAGAGACATCTGTTTCTCCCTTCAGTTTTTCCAGTGTTTGCCTCATGTATTTTGGGGCACTGTGCTTAGCTGCATAAATACTTATGAATGTTATTTCTTCTTGGTGGATTGCCCCTTTCATTAATATACAATGTCATTCTTTGTTTCTTATAAGAGCTTTGACATAAAGTCTAATTTTCTCTGATATTAGTATAGCTACCTTAGCTCTTTTTTTTTATTATTTGCATGGTATATCTTTTCCAGTCCTTCACTTTCAACCTATTTGTGTATTTGTGTCCAAGGTGAGTCTCTTATAAACAACATATAGTTAAATCATGCTTCTATATCCATTCTGCCAGTCTGTGTCTTCTGATTGGGGAGATCCATTATTAGACACAAAAACATTTATGATTGTAGGTATTCCTGACCCCCTCTATCTTTGGAAATACTCTGTCTAAAAAACTAACTTGTTTGATAGCCATACCAACTTTCTTAGGCTTTCTATTAGCATGGCATACCCATTTCTATCCATTTGCTTTCAAGATATCTGTCTTTACATTTAAAAGGTATCTCTCATAGATAACAGAAAGTTAACTCTTTAAAAACCTATTCTGATAATTACTCACTTTTAATTGGAGTGCTTAGTCCATTGATATTTAGTGTAATTACTGCCATAGTTGTGATTTAGCTATATGCTTTCCTCTCTTCCATTTTTGTTCTTCCATTTCTGCTTTTTCATGGATTATTTGCAGTTGTAGGCTCTCTTGTTTCCTTGGTATGGTGGTTGTCCATCCTAACCTCCTTGTTAGTTGTCCTGGGTGAGTCCAATGAATTGTAGAGTAGGTGTTGCAACTCTGCTGAGGCTCAGGGCCCAGCCGGCACATGGACAGCCCAAAGATTTAAGTCTCCTGGACACACACCTACCAACTTCAGCACCAACTATAGGTTCAAACTGAAGGGACAGATGAGCCATGTGTAGGGAAGCCATAACTGAGTCTAACTCTGTCACTCTCAGGAGCACAAACTCCAAAGTAGGGCCCACTGGCAAGGCACCAAGCCCCGGAGCGATCTACCCTGACTGTAGGACTTGGGTGTCTCCAGAGCCCTTAGGAGCCTCGCTATTTGGGGTAGTATCCACTTTAGCAGTCTATGAGTTCCTGCTGAGATGTGCATAAGCATTACTTCTAGGATGACCTCCCGACTCACCTTGAAGTCTCTTAGATATATAAACTCATTTGTCTTTACATTCCCCCCCTTTTTTGGGGGTCTTTTTCCAGTTGCATTATAATTGGTACTGGCAGTAATCCCTCAGTGCCAGGGAGGCTCATACCCAGGAGTTATGTCCCATGCTGGGGGGAAGGTAATGCATATATATGCTGAGTTTGGCTTAGAGAGAGGCCATATTTGAGCAACGAGGAGGATCTCAGGGGGTAACTCTTAGGCACACTATAACACTAGGCTAATTTGCAATTTCAAGAACAAAGGCTCATTAAGCATAGTCATCAATATCAAGGGCCCATCGATGGACCATCCTCCTTCGCTAGTCATTGCCCCTGTACTTGGAGGATTGTTACTATTCCATTAGAGAATGTGGCAGAGTTCTCCAGGATGGGAATTCAATATTCTTTTGGTTATTGTGTGAATCTCCACCCATGACAATGCCTTGTGAACATTTGAACACATTTATATACTTTATATGTATGTCCAGGTGAACTTCCTCCCATGTATCCCCCATCACTCACACCCCACACCAATGATTCTCCCCTGCCCCAGTTGTAACTCTTCTGTGATCCAAAGCTTCTTCAAAACTGATGCCAATAAAATAGGCAAATACAATTAATAGGAAAATGAAATAATGATAGGTTTGAATATATGAAATAAAATACATAAAAATTTTTAAAAAAACTAAAAATGAAACAAAATTTAAAATTGGGATATTAAAAAATGAAAACTATTTAAAACACTTTTTTTGACATTTTGCCTCTCATCACTGTAATATCTGTTGTCCTATATGTACAGTGACATTTTCTTCCATTTATTCCCCAGTGTCTTACTTTTTTTCAGTTTGTTTTCAAAGTTTTAGGTCACAGTAAAGTCACATAGAGAATACAGGGGACTCCCATATAGCCAACATCCTCCCTCTTTTCCCCCTTCCCATATTAATACCTTTTTATATGTGGATGGTACCTTTGTTCCAACTGATATACACATAGTAAAACATAGCTACTAACCATGGTCAATTGTTTACATTATGGTTTACATTTTAGACCATATACTTTTATAAATTTTGATGAGATTTAACATGGCCTGTGTCCATCATTGCAAGACCATGTAGAACACTTCCATTGCCCACTAAATACCCCCTGTTCCATCTATTCTATTCCTTCCTTCCCCTCCCCTCCCCTCATGGCCCATGGCAACCACCCAGCTTCACTCCTTGGATGACAAGGTTCATAGTTACTTGCAACAACATGGAGGTCTTGACACACTGGTTCGTCCTCCCCTATTATTAACTGCCCATACTCTCTAGAGACTCCCACCCCTCTGTTTGAGAACATATCGGTCCTCCCCAGGATGAGGGTCCAACTCCTTCCTGCTCATTATGTGGGTCTCCACCCACTGATACAACATATTATGACAAAGTGATCATTAGAAGCCTGCCCCCAGTAACCATTCCTTGTCATATTGCCATAAGAGCGTTCCCAACTTTGTGCTTTCAACCACATACCCACCAATCCCCAGTGTTCACCTGGTCCCTCCCCCAACCCTCTGCCAAGTTCCATGGACCATCCAACCTACCCTCCCCACCTTACCCCCTTGTCAAATCTGTACCGCCCAACCCAATATTATCACTACACCTCTGTCATATCCCTTCACTGCCCAACTACCCACTTCCACCTTATCATAGATTTTGACCATATGGGCGCTGGCTCACAACCTCTTCTCCCTTTCTATTTCCTGTAAACCTATCTTCCAGACAATAGCTCTCTGAGTCTGCTCAATTTGCTTAATTCATATCAGTGTAGTCATGTAATATTTGTCCTTCAATGCCTGGCTTGCTTCACTCAACATAAAGTCCTCAAGAATCATCCATGGTATCCCGTATGTTAGCACTGTATTCCTTCTGACACCTGAGTAATATTCCATTGTATGTATGTACCACATTTTGTTTATCCGTTCATCTGTTGATGGGCATTTGGGTTGATTCCAACTTTTGGCGATAGTGAACAATGCTCCTATGAACATTGGTGTGCATATATCTGTTCATGGCCTTGCTTTCAATTCTTCTGGGTATATACCCAGCAGTGGAATTGCTGGATCATATCGAAGTTCTATAGTTGGTTTTTTTGAGGAACCGCCAAACTGTCCTCCACAATGGCTGGGCCATTCTACATTCCCACCAGCAGTGGATGAGTGTTCCATTTCCTCCACATCCTCTCCAACACTTGTAGTCCTCTGTTTTTTTAATAGCCACCAGTCTAATGGGTGTAAGATAGTATCTCATTGTAGTTTTGATTTGCATTTTCCTATTAGCTAGTAATGTTGAGCATCTTTTCATGTGCTTTTTAGCCATTTGGAGAACTGTCTTTTCAAGTTGCTTGCCCATTTCTTAAATGAGTTGTTTGCCTTTTTATTTTCAAGCTATAGGGTTTCTTTATATATGCTCAATATTAGGCTCCTATCAAATATATAGTTGCCAAATATTTTCTCCCATTGGGTTGATGGCCTTTTTACTTTCTTGATAACCTCCTTTGAGGTTCAAAAGTTTTTAATTTTGAGGAGATCCCACTTATCTATTTTTCCTTTTGCTGCTCGTGCTTTGGGTGTGAAGTTAATGAAACCATTTCTTATTACAAGGTTATGTAGATACTTCCCTACATTATCTTCCAAAGTCTTCATGGTCTTAGCTCTTATATTTAGATCTTTGATACATCCTGAGTTGATTTTTGTATAAGGTGTGAGAAGGGGTTCCACTCTCATTCTTTTGGATATGGATATCCAGTTCTCCAAACACCATTTGTTGAAGAGCCATTCTCTCCCAGTTGAATGCACTTAGTGGCCTTGTCGAATATCAAATGACTGTATATGTGAGGATCTATATCAGAACTCTCAGTACAGTTCCATTGGTCAGTACATCTATTCTTGTGCCAATATCATGCAGTTTTGTCCACTGTAGCTTTGTAGTATGTTTTAAAGTCAGGTAGTGTGATTCCTCCAATTTCACTTTTCTTTTTCAATGTGTCTTTGGGTATTCAGGGCCTCTTGCCCTTCCAAATAAATTTCATAGTTAGTTTTCCCAATTCAGTAAAAAATGCTGTTGATTTTTATTGGGATTGCATTAAATCTGTAGATTAGTTTCGGTAGGATAGACATCTTAATGATGTCTAGTCTTCCTATCCTTGAACAGGGGATATTCTTCCATTTATTTAAGTCTTCTTTCATTTCCTTTAACAATGTTGTGTAGTTTTCTGTATGCAAGTCATTTACATCTTGTTAAATTTATTCCTAGGCATTTGATTCTTTTAGTAAATGGTATTTTTTCTCAATTTCCTCCTCAGGTTGCTCATTATTGGTGTACAGAAATGCTACTGATTTTTGCACATTGATCTTATAAACTGCGACTTTGCTGAACTCATTTATAAGTCCTAGAAATTTTGTTGTAGATTTCTCAAGGCTTTCTATGTATAGGATCATGTCGTCTGCAAATAGTGAAATTTTTACTTCTTCTTTTCAATTTGGATGACTTTTATATCTTTTTCTTGCCCCCGGGCTCTAGCAAGTACTTCTCACACAATGTTAACTAGGAACAGTTATAGTGGGCATCCTTGTCTTGTTCCCAATCTTTAAGGGAAAGCTTTTAGGATTTCACCATTGTATATGAGTTAGCTGTGGGTTTTTCATATATACCCTTTATCATGTTCAGAAAGTTTCCTTCTATTCCTATCTTTTGCGGTGTTTTTATCAGGAAAGGGTATTGTATTTTGTCGAATGCTTTTTCTGTGTCTATAGAGATGATATGTGATTTTTTTTCCTTTCTATCTGTTTATGTGGTGTATTATATTGATTGATTTTCTTATGTTGAATCATCCTTGCATACCTGGGGTGAAACCCACTTGATCATGGTGTATAATTGTTTGATGTGTTGTTGACTATGATGAGTCAGTATTTTGTTGAGGATTTTAGCATCTAGGTTCATTAGAGAGATTGGTCTGTAATTTTCCTTTCTTGTGGCATCTTTGTTTGGCTTTGGTATTAGGGTAATGTTGGCATCATAGAATGATTTAGGCAATGTTCCTTCTACTTCTATTTTTTGGAAGAGTTTTAGCAGGATTGGTATTAGTTCTTTCTAGAATGTTTGGTAGAATTCACCTGTGAAACAGTCTGGTCCTGGGCTTTTCTTAGTTGGGAGGTTTTAGATGACTGCTTCTCTCTGTTAACCTGTGATTGGTCTGTTGAGTTCATTTCTTCTTTTGTCAGTGTAGGCTGCTTGTGTGTTTCTAGGAGTTTGTCCATTTCCTCTAAATATCCTTCTTGTTGGCATATAATTTTTCAAAGTATCCTCTTATGATACTTTTTATATCTGTGGGGTAGTGGTAATATCCCTTTCCTCATTTCTTATTTTGTGTATTTGCATCTTCTCTCTTTTTTTTTCTTTGTTAGTCTAGCTATGGGTTTGTCAATTTTATTGACCTTCTCAAAGAACCAGCTTTTGGTTTTATTTTTTCTAGTGCTTTCTTATTTTCTATTTAATTTAGTTCTTCTCTAACCTTTGTTATTTCCTTCTTTCTACTTCCTTTGGGGTTAGTTTGTTGTTCTTTTTCTAATTCCTCCAGGTGTGCAGTTAAGTCTTTGGTTTTAGCTTTTTCTTATTTTTTGATATATGCATTTATGGGTAAGATTTTCCCTCTCAGTACAGATTTTGCTGCATCCCATAGGCTTTGATATATTGTGTTGTCATTTTCATTCCTGTCAAGGTAGTTAATGATTTCTTTTGAGATTTCCTTCTTGACCCATGTTTGTCTAAGAGTATGTTGTTTAACTTCCATCTCTTTATGCCTAATCTGGTTCTCTGGCCCTTACTGATTTCCAGCTTCGTTCCATTGTGGTCAAAGAAATTACTTTGTATAATTTCAATCTTTCTGAATTCATTGAGAATTTTCCTGTGGCCCAGCATTTGTTCTATCTTTTTTTAGGAAAAATAAGAAACCCAAGAAAAGCTAATATAAAAATAATGTGTATGTTTTCCCTGTCCTAAAGTATCAGCTGGATGTTTGATATCTTGGTGGATCACTACTCTAACAGGAGCTGGGAATTGAACTAGGTACCTCATTTATTCAAGGCAAAAACTCCTCCACTGAGCTAAACTTTCTCATTGGGTCAGTTAGCTCTTCAGAAGCCTATCCAGTCACTTTCCTTCCCGGAGGTTTGACTCTTTGTAGTTGGGTAAATTCCTGTTGATTAGGAGCCTGTCTGTCCCTCCCCCCTTTCTATTCTTATTGCTTTCTCTCCCAGGGCAGCATGATACAATAGCCTGTGTGAGCGGATACCCACCCCCACCTCTCCTGGTCAGGTTGAGTTCCCTTCTGAAGTTCAAATGGGACCCTGGTATCCAAACTCACCACAGGAAAATGACTCTCAACCCTCTTCCAGACCACCCGTTCCTCCCAGGGGACCCTAAATAGGCTCTTTGAAGCTTAAGTGCTTCTTATTGCCCGCCTCCCTTAGGGGAGTTGAAATTTTGATAGTTTTCAGCACAGGACTAGTCATTTGCCTGACTCCACTCCCTCCCAAGCCAAGTTTTTCTATCCCAGGGCAGTTAGGTAAATCAGGCTGCCTCAGCAGATTAGCCTCTTCCCTCTTCCTGGTGCCACCTTGAGCCAGCTGGTATGCTCCCCAAAGCTCAAAGGGGGTACAGGCAACCAAACCTCCAGAAAAGAAAGCCCTCTCCACCCTTTGCCAGAACCCTCCCACTCTCAGAGAACGTTCCCTCTCGCTGGGTGGCCAGAGGGAGTTGGGGCTCTCAGCAGTTTTTTGCCTTGAGTGTAAACTCATGGTTTTATCTTGAGCAATTTATCTCTTTGTCCAGCTCCCTCTAGATTGATGCCCTGAAGCCTCCTGCTCTGTGGGTTCCCAAAACAGCTCACTTGGGCAGGATCAGCCCTTTTTGTGAGAGAGATGGTGAGTGCCCACTTAAACTGATGCCATCTTGCTGCCTTCTTCATGGATTGTTTAAGAACCATTAGAATTCCATTTAAATCTATCTATGGCATTTTTAGTTATACATTTATACATTAATTTTTAGTGGGTGCTGTATGGATTACAATATACATTCTTAACTTTTCATAGTCTACTTAGAGTTAATCTCGTTTCATTTCATAAAAAATGTCGGAAACTTACAGTTACATTTTATGCTATAGTTGCCATATGTATTACATATACGTAAAATTAGAACCCTCGCAGGGTGATTATAATGTTCGATTAAAATATTACTATTATATTTAAAGAAACTAAGAGGATAGAAAGTATGTTAAATATTTAATATATCCAGTGTGCTTTATTCCTTTCTGAAGATCTAGTTTTTAATTGCATATCATTTCTGCTTGGCATGAAGAACTGCCTTTAACATTTCCTTTAGTCCAGGTCTGCTGACAATGAATTATTTTAGTTTTTCTTCTGTATTTGAAAATGACTTTATTTCACCTTCATTCTTAAAGGATAATTTTGGTGAATATAGACTCCAGAGATGAGAATAAAAATTGTTAATTTGTTAATTCAAATTGCTAGTTCCTGCAGGTAATGTGTTATTTTTCTTTGTCTGACGTCATGATTTTTTTTTTAAATCTTAGCATTCAGGGAAAATGGTTTTCTTCATCTTAATTCTGCTTGGGGTTTTCTAAAGATTCATGAATCTTTAAATTTATATTCCTCACCAATTTGAAAAAAAAATTGGCCCTTATTTCTTTAAATATATTTCCCATCCCATTATCGCTCTTTTCTTCTGGGACTCCAATTATATCTATGTTCAATCTTTTGATATAATTCCACATGTTTGAGACTCTGTTTTACTTTTAAAATTCCTTTCTCTCTGTTTGTCAAATTGTATCATTCCTGTTGATTTATCTTCAATCTATCTTACTATTTTCTCTTATCTTCATTATTCATTAAGAGTTCATTTTTTAGTTTGAGATATATTTTTCACTATGCAGTGTCCATTTGGTTCTTTTTTATAGTTTTTATTTATTTGATGACATTTCCTATTTTGTTCATTGGGAGCATACGTTTCTTACATCCTTGAATATTGTTAAAATTGCTGCTTAAAATCCTCATCTGCTAATTTTAATATCTGCTTCATCTCAGGATTGTCTTTTGTCTTCAAAATGGGTCACACCTTTGGGAATTCATATGTAAAATAATTTTGAATTATATTTTGAGTATTGTTAATTTTATGCTGTGGAGGCTTAGGATTCTGCTTTATTTGTTTGAAAAAAAATAAAAGTTTTGTTGTATAGCAGACAATTAACTTGTGGGATTCCAATAGTAAATCCTGTCTCAAATTGTTTATCTTTTGTTAGAGATTTGGGCAAAGTTTATAGACCAAATGTGGGGCTTTCTTTCTCTAGTTCTCTCCTTTGTTGGATTCCCCTCTCACTTTCAAACAGCTTTTAGTTGCCTCAAACTTGCTCTCCTCTGGTTCTTCAGGGCATAAAGATTGTAAGTTTTCCATCAAAATTTTAGCTTCTGTATTCGGAGCTGACTTTAATCTGCCCTCAGACTAAAAGCTTTACAAATAGAAATTAAAACACACACTCACACATCCAAGTTATCCTTTCTTCCAAGTTGTTACTCTGAGCAGAAGCTGCCTGCTGTTGTTCATGTCCTGGTGCCTTCAGTCACTTTTTACAGAACAGTTTTCCCAGAGTTTATAGTTCTTACCTTTAGAAGGGCTAGTTCCTATAGGAGCTTATTTGGCTATACCAGAAGTGGAACCACAATCATTGTTTCCTGAAGCACAAGAAGCTTCAATTACCTGAGATTACATTAATTATTGTGCTAGTTACCTAGTTCTCTAAGTGATCGAGTTGCCTGGTTTTCTTTTTCCACACTCCGATCAATAAATACAGTCTGGAAAATAAAGTCTCTCTCAAGTTACCATCATATTTAAATATCCAAGGAACCAGAGAAGCTGCAAGGTACAACCTACATTTAATTGCACTGATGAACCCTTTAGAAACAAGAGCAGTCAAGTGGGAATATTTATCGGGTAAGGATATTTGTGAATTAAATTCCTCACCCATCCACCCAAGTTGCTCAGTAAATATTGCAAAGTCCTGTATCATAGAAGATGTTATGTGCCTATAAAGACTGGATTATCAGTAAACAATATATTTATCATCATGTTTTCTGATAGCAGTTGCGGGTCTTAGCCAACCATCCATGGCTCTTACTTAGCCATTTTCATCATGATATCATTTTCAGAATGGATTACTGAATCTAGAGGCTGACGTACAAGTCACAGAAAAAATAAAGGGCAACCACCCCAAAGGGAATTAATTCTAAAACTAAGATTTTATTACAGACATTGGCGATTAAATCCTTATCAAGATTATAAACTATTAAGACTCAGGACCAGGCAAAAAAGAGGTGGAGATGTGTTTCAACAAACAATAAGTACAAAATATATGCCCATAATGTCTGGAGTTTTGAGGAGGTCGTGTGAGTACACAGGTACATACGTTTTTAATTGAATGTTTTTTAAGCAAGCATTTTGGTAGAAGGGAAATTTGCTAGTACCATGCTTTTCTGTGGCTACTTCGCTATTCATATCATTCCAATTTATAAATCCTGCTGAGCAGCTTAAAGACTAAAGTTTCACTTCTTCTGGAAAATCATTTTCATTTTTATTATTTAATCCAATGTGAATTTTCATTACACTTGCTCAAATTTAACCCTAGTTTCTCTGCACTATCCTAATGAGTTTTCATTCCTGTAAGCACTGTATATAGCTGCCAGAAGCTGTATACATGAAGACGTGTTGGTTATGAAACTTCCTATAAATAATGCATATTTACCTATGTAGTGTCTGTCAACACTGAAAATTATTTCTGAAGAAAAATAGGAGTTACTTGGTTAAAGAACAAGAGAAATCAAGTTGACAAAGAGAGAACAGTGCTGAATTCTTGATCTCTTGGATGCTTAAGAATGTGTAAGTTTTGGAACGCTCTGGGCAAATGTTTCTATTATACTTTTGATGTATAAATATCAAACTTCTTCCTAAAAATTTAGCCAACTGGAGAGTTGATGATTTTTTTCCTGAAAGCTGTAGTGGGAAGGCATATGACCAAACCACCCAATTACTTGATTCTCTGTATATCAAAGAAGGTGACAAAATGACAAAGTTCAGAGTTGATTAAAGCTGAAGGAGATTGATCTCTCATTCACCATTAACAGAAATATAAATTGGCATTACTTTTCTTGAGAGCAATTGGGCAGTATAAAATCAAAGCTATAAAAATTGTAAATTACATTAGATAGAGTAGTTCTCCCCCTAGAAATAAGGACTTCCTTGCTTAACACAAGGAAATTGAACATTTTTTAGAAAGGTGAAGCATTAGATACATAGATATTTATTATATTTTAGTTCAGTGTGGATGAAATTGAAAACCACATAAATGTCCAAAGTTGGGGTATCCTGTTAAAATAAAATGATATTACCATAGGCACTCCAGTCTTCTTAAGCTTCCAATTAGCATGGCATACTTTTTTCCATCCATTTCCTTTCAACCTACCTATGTCTTTGTATTTAAAGGGTATCTTTAAATAGTACATCTGAATAATTAGTGTAATATACTCAATAAAAATTGTGTCTTGGAAGACCTTACAATAACACTTAAAAAGATCACAA
>PVKH010008574.1:0-19395 GCA_004027955.1 Chaetophractus vellerosus | reverse complement strand
TGTATATCAATTTGAGTAGAATTGACATCTTAATGATATGTAGTCTTCCAATCTGTGAGCATGAAATGTTTTTCCAATTATTGAGGACTTTTTAAAATTTTGTTTAACAATTAATTGCAGTTTTCTGAATACAAGTGCTTTATATCTTTAGTTAAGTTTATTCCTAAATATTTGGCTTTTATAAGTCATATTTTATTTTCACCACTCTTTTTGACACTTTTAATTACTTTTATTGATATAGTCTTCATTTCCAGACTCTCTTCCAGTCCTCTCTCTCCAGTCTTTTCAGTCTGTAACACATCCTTTAGTATTTCCTGCAAAGCGGGTCTCTTGGTTACAAACTCTCTCAGTTTCTGTTTAATCTGTGAATATTCTAAATTTGCCCTCATTTTTGAAAGACAATCTTGCTGGATATAAGAGCCTTGGCTGGAAGTTTTTCACTTGCAGTATCTTAAATATATCATACCACTGTCTTCTTTTCTCCATGGTTTCTGGTGAGAAATCAGCATTCAATCTTATTGGGTATCCCTTATATGTTACGCATTGCTTTTCTCTTACTGCTCTCAGAATTCTCTCTTTGTTGTTGACATTTGATGTTCTGATTAGGATGTGTCTTGGAGTTGGCCTATTTGGATTTTTTTGGATTGGAGTATGTTGTGCTTCTTGGGCATGGATATCTATGTCCTTCAATAGGATTGGGAAATTTTCTACCATTATTTCCTCAAATATTCCTTCTGCCCCTATTCTCTTCTCTTCTCATTCTGGGACACCAATGGCATGCATGTTTGCATGTCTCTTGCTGTTGTTTAGTTCCCTGAGACCTTGTTCAAGTTTTTCTAATTTTTTCTTCATCTGTTCTTTTTATGTTCACATTCAGAGGCCATTTCTACAAGCTCACCAATCCTTTCTTCTGCTTCCTCAAATCTGCTATTATATGATTCCAGTGGATTTTTAATTTCATTTATTGTACCTTTCATTCCCATAAGATCTGCTGTTTTTCTATGTATGCTTTCAAATTCTTCTTTGTGCTCATCCAATGTCTTCTTAATATCCTTAATTTCTTTAGCCATCTCATTGAATTTATTAAGGAGATTTGTTTGAGCATCTATGATTAGTTGTCTCAAATCCTTTGTGTCATCTGGAGGCTTATCTTGTTCCTTTAACTGGGCCATATCTTCTTGTTTCTTGGTGTGGATTGTAATTTTTTGTTGGTGTCTTGGCATCTGGCTTACCAGAGTATTTACTCTGGGTGCAGTTTTTCTCCTTAGTTTAGGGCTTCCTGCCCTTTCTCTCTTGTTGGTTGTGTAGTAGGAGCCAAGGATGTAGTTGGTGCTGTAAGCTGTGGAGGCTCAAGCTGCCCTCAGTGCCCCAAAGACCAGTGAAGCTTCCCCCAAATTTCTCCTTTGCCAAGGGTAGGGACAGAGTCACAGCTGTGTGGAATAATCCAAGTCATGTGGGCCTAGACTAGTTGCCCAGAGAGACTGATGAAACTTCATGCCCCTTTTTCCCCTGCTTGGGGTGGGGATGGAGCTGCAGGTGTGGGCAGCAATCTATGCAGTGCAGGTCCAAGATGACTGCAGTTGCCCCAGTAGACTTCTGATTATTCAGTCTGTGTCAGCCAGATGTACCTGCAGTTACCTGGATAGGCTGTTGCAGGGCCCACCAGTTTCCTCCCTGCTTGAGGTGGGGCTGAAGCCTAGGTTAGAGCTGCATGCCAACCTGGGTGATAGAAATCGGTCTCTATCGTCACCATACTTTCAATCAGCCCGGCTTCCCCTCATGCTGGGGGTGGAGTCAAAATGGAGACTACCAGCCTTCTTCCAACTTGGACAGGTTCAATATTCAACTGTTCTTAGGGTTATATTTTAAGCAGCTGAACTGACTAATCAGTAGCTGAAATCGGTGGCCAACCATCTCTTCTTCCCGTTTATGGGAAATGGAGCTTCCAATTCCTGCCACAGAATAGCTCCTGGGGTGGCTTGCTCCGCCAAAGTAGGACGATCACCGGCCTCCACAGAATGGCCTGTAATTTCTCAGAGAGGCTGGCGCAGCTCCCCCCAGCTTCCTCCCTGTCCGAGGTGGGCCTGGGGCTTAGGCTAGAACTGCAATCTGATTTAGATGGAAAAAAGCCAGTCTTTACCAGCACTGTGATTTTCAGTCAGCCCCACTCCCCCTTGTGTCAGGCACGGAGTTAAGATGGCAGCTACCAGCCTCTTTCTGACTTGGACAGGTTCAAACTTTAGCTGTTCTTAGGATTATACTTTAGGCCTCCAAATTTACTAATCAGTAGTTGAAGTTGATGCCCAACTGTCTCTTCCTCCCCCGTTTTTGGGAAGTGGAGCTTTCAATTCCAGCCACAGAACAGCTCCCAAGGTGGCTTGTGCCTCCAGTGAAGGATGGGCACCGATCTCCTTGGCATGGAGTGCTCTACTTACAAGTCTTCTCTACAGATGAACAGTTTCCTCCTTCACTCTTTCAAGGATGCTGCAGGATGCACTTCTGGTCTCCTGGAGCCCCCAAGAAAACCCTTTAGTTAGCTCTGGGTGATTACTAACTGCCCTGTAGCAGGAGCTGACTCTTGGAACACCTTACTCTGCCGCCATCTTGCTGGTTGTCCCTGTTATATGCTTTTATATGCCTCCAGTGTATTTTTTATTTCATTTATTGTGCCTTTGGTTCTCATAAGGTATCTGAATACCAATGTGGAGACTTTCGATGATTTTAATTATGTCTGTGTGAATGTGTGTCCTTCTAGAGGTGTTCTATGCAAGTTAGACACACACACACACACCATTTTTACACAAATGGTTGGATGCTATGTACATTGTTCTTTACCTTGCTTTTAAAACTTTAACAATTGATCTTTGAGCTTATTCTCTATCAGTTTATAATGAATTTATGAATTGTTTCTTCCCCTTCCCTCACACTCATCGCTTTAGTAGCTGCTCCTTAAACTATTAAAATGTGAAAAGGAATTTATTTAACAAGTATCCTATTCATAGGCATATATATTATTTCCAGTCTTTGTGGAAATGAATAACCATGCAGTCTTGTCATTTCTCTTGTGTCTAAGTGTACCCTTTGGCTACATTTCTAGGAGTTAAATTACTTAGTTAAAGAGTATGTACATTTGAAATTTCTGATTTCTACACTTCTGAATTGCCCTACATAGATGTTTTACCAATTTACATTTCTATCACCAATGGATAAGAGTGTTGGGTCTCCACACCTTCATTAAAACCATACTCAATGGTATATTTTTTCAGTCTGATTGGTGAAAAATGTTTTTTTCAGTTTAGTTATGATTTGAACTTTCTGTTATGACTAAATATGAATATATTTTCTTTCATGGTCTTTACTACTCTTACAGTTTTACATAGAGTATTTGTTTTAACTTTTACCCATTTAGAATATATTTTGATGTGAAGTTTAAGGTATAGATTTGATTTTCTCCCAGATGACTACAGAATGGTACCCACATAATTGGTTGATTAATATGCACTTCTCCAAAAATCTGGAAAACTACCTTTATGATATACCGAAACTTCGTAGATAATTGAGCCTTTCTTTCAGTTTTTATATTGTCCTTTTGACCTGTCTATTCATGCACCAGTACTTCACAGTTTTACTTATTAAAAGCTTTCTTAAACATGTTTTAAGAACTGACTGGTCTAGTTCACCATGCTTTTTAATTAAGGATTTTAGTTTGAATGTGAACAACTTTTAGTAATGTTAGCCCCGGTTGAAAGCCTGCTTTAAGCTATTGCTGGAGCTCAAGAGTCTTTTAAAAGGTCCATGCTGTAATTTAAAAATGAAATAGTACCCAATGATAGTTCCTTGTAATGATACAATATTTTAATGGCATGAATAATAAATAGACTTAGCAAGGCAGTTAGCCATGATTTGTGTTAGCACAAATGGATAGTATCCACATCAAAGTATGTTCCAAACTCAAAATTATTGAATAAAAACTAAATTTAAGTTCTACATTATTGATTTAAAAACCATTTTAAGAGTGCAATCTATTTTGACAGCTGACTACCAAAAGAGATATAAAAGTAAATGAGAGATATTGTTAGTAGATTAATCAAAACAAACCTTTGCAGGGACATTGAAATTGGAATGAGAAGATTGGAATTTTAATTATTTGAAATAGGTTTTATGAAGCCAGGTTTACTTTTTTTTTCTATTTTCTTTTTGTTTGTTTATTTTCAGGTTTACTTTTGATAAACTATGCTTACATATTCCATCATAAGGAGAAAAACACAACATTGAGCATCTAGCATTTACCTCTGAGGTCAAAACTGTCTCATCTTTCATCCAGTTCAATGGCAACAGTGGAATCTGCAAAGTCTACAAACTTCATTCAGCCATGTCATATTTGTTTGGCTCATGGGCATTGAAATGGGCTAGAAAGGAAAACTGAAAGGAATGGCAGAGGTGAAAGAGACATCATTACTTCACAAAGGAGAGAATCAAAGAGGCCAGTAGTGTTTTTTCAAAGGAGCATAAAGAAAAGTTATGAATCAAGCAACCGGGTGCCCTGTAAATGTAGTCAGGTTCTGCAGTCTTTTCATAAGCTTGGCCAGGGGCAAATCTTTCAGCTTTTGCAAAGTGTAAATGCAGGCTGCAGTGTTCACGCTGGACCCCCATGTACAGTCAAATCACTAAGCACCATTTCTGTCCAAGGGCAGTCTGTGCCTGCTAATGAATGGAAAAAGGGAGGGGTGAAAAGGAGGGGCTGTGAGTGTTCAAGGGAGAGCTTTGCCACAGGGTTCTATGGTTGCTATAGTAACCCCTTCTTTTGTTTGTATATATATTCAGAACAGCTGCTTCCTTTGGGTTTTTGTTAGCAGGGATATTATGGAGGTAAGTGAAAGCAAAAGGAGAACCACTTTGAACATGGGAAATAGTTTCATAGTCAGATTATGCTTATTTAGCTGGGTTTGACTTTATACTGGGATAAATGTGGCTTTCAAAAATGATGAGTAACATGATCCTTAAGAGATGGTGAATCCTAACAAGTAAAGACCTAGGTATGCTATGATTTGCAAGGCATTTTATGCTACCTTGAACAATAGAACTCTACTTTCTTGTGCCGTTAAGATTTGAAACTTTCCTTTTTCTTTCTACCTGAAATAGACACAAATTGAATTACAAACTGCCCTGGAGGTATCTGTCTAACAGAAAAATTCCCCTTCCACATACCCACAAATCCTTGTACTCCCTTCCAAGTCCTAACTAATTCCTTTAATTAGAGCTATCTCTGGCTGCAGCCATTTACAATGTTGAATTGCTGCATAAAAACAAATTTAGTGAATATTCATAAACTAATAATATTCAGTGAATTAACAGTCCTGTTGCCCACATACTGCTATTGCACCCAGCCCATTAGGACTTTTTACAGATCTTACTAAAAAGGGGGCATCTCTGAGGGAAAGGAAGAGAAAAATAATGGTTTCATTATTACGGAACAAGTGTCCTATGTCCTTTATTGTTCATATATAGTCTTTTCTATATTATAATAATACATATTATGCATATTGGTATCTTCAAGTAGCATGGCATAAAATAGAAACTCAAGGGGTTAAAATATTGAAGCAAATCAGTAAAAAAAACTACATCTGCATACTGAACAGTCAAATTTTGTAAATACGCAAACTTGAAATGCAAATATGTAAAGCAGAAAGCACAGCTGTCCTTATAAACAAGTTAATATTGAACATAGGTGTACTATAGTGTTTTGAGCCCTTTGGGATTTCTGGAAAAGTACAATATGAAAACAAACTGATGATCTTGTTGTTAATTAAAATCCATTCAGTATTTGTCTACTATGGGCTTATATGTGAAATCCATGAAACATTTGGTTGATGTAATTTGGCAAATGGAGCTATTCACAGGTGCTACACCTTAAGACTCAGTTCATGGCAATATGGTTACATATTTGAGAATTCTCACAATTCACTCATTTTCATTTTATTGTATAAAATCTGAATGAAAAAAATTTTGATGATGCAAAATTGAAAGCATATAGGTAACAGTAGGAATGTTTATTTATTTAAAATATAGTGTCCCTGTATATATCCTATTAGATCTCATATGTATGCATATTTGCTTTACTTATTTAAATATTGATATTTTAGTATCCAAAGGTTTTTAGTGGAAACTTCTGTTAATTATAAATTACTAAAGGTAAGATTTGGAGTCCAAAGAAGTGCTGATGTTCCAAGTTCTCCACTTTCTGGCTACATGATTTGGGGCTAATTGTCTGATCACTTAGAGCACCAGTTTCCTAAACTATAAAAAAATGATAACATCTTTGGGGTATGGTTCTGAAGGAATTAATCAAGACAAGACACACAAACTAATGTTGGAAGTATAAACATGATTCTGTTACAATTATGTCAATTATTATGAGAAAGTAACCAGCTTTTTAAAATCATTTTTCATCTCATAAATCATTTTGATTTTCACTTCTTACCCTCCTCACATTTTTATATATTATCAATATGGTGATAACATTCAAATCTCTTTATTCTTGGATTTTCTTCCAAGCTCCAGATCTGAATTTTCCAAATATTAGAAACTAAAATCCCACCAATATCTCAAATGCAGTGGATTCAAATCTGAACAGTTCATCTTATCTTCCAAACCAATTTGTTCACCTTGGTCTTGTATTTCTGGTAAAGGCATTAGTATTCTCCCATTTCCTAAAGTTCAAAATCTCAGTTACCTCTTTGGCATTTCCTGGTAACTGTTAAGTTTTATTCCTTTACAACTTGGAACTGTTTCATGGATTTGAGCTCTCATGTCCATTCCCATTCAATTCTAGTTGAAATTCTCAAGAATTCCTGCTCATACTATTGCAGCAGAGTTTCTTCCCTGATCTCCAGATCTCCAGTTTCCCCAACATTCTGCAGACTGTTTCCTTTTCCTAAAGCACATGTTACTGCACTCCTCAAATATGTGATTGTTTCTTAATTCTGACTATACAGTTTAAACTTCTTAGCCTGACCTTCAGGGCAGTCCATGATCAAAATTCAGCCTAAATTTTATTGTTCTTCTCATTGCTCTTGAAAAATGAGGGAACCGGGTGTAGCTCAATTGGTAGGGCTCTGGTTTACTACATGGAAGGCCCCCGGTTCGGTTCCCAGGGCCTCCTTGAGCAGGCAGACTGTTTTGAGCCGGCAAGCCACTGCAGGCAGGGCAAGCCCCAGCGCGGTGAGCTGACTCGGTGGGTCCCCGCAGCAGGGGGAGACAAGCAGACTCAGAAGAATGCAGAAGATGAACACAACAAGAACAAGCAGAAGGGGGAGGGTATATAATAAATAAAAAATAAATATGAAAAAAAAAGAAAAATGAACCTGTCATGATTGCCAAACATTATTCATATATTTAAAACTCTGCTTTTTGCAAGTTTATGTTTACTCTATTTCCCTTGCCTGTGTAGCCTTCCTCGGTCCCAACTTCTAGAGCTGAAATGTCACTTCTTCCATGAAGTGTTCCTTGTTCCCTACCTCTATATTAAGGTAGACCTGGGTTTCTTCTGGCATTCTTATTTTTTTTGTATTTGCCCCTACTAGGTTTTTAGACAACAAATTTATTCATCTTAGTACTTACTACAGCACTTGCAGTAAACTTTAATATGGAAGGTATTTTAAATGAAAAAAATTCTGTAAATGTATAAACAAGTTACACATGACTGTCTATATTTCTGAAAATACCAATAAAGCAAGTCTCAGAGTAAAGCTGACCTTTTATCTGATCTCAGACTTTTTATCTTTAGAATATCTCTACTTGAATATATCATGAACAGCTTTAAAATTATGTGTATGATTTTTAATGCAATGTAGCTGACAAAGGCATTGTTGGAGTATACCTAAAGGGTACTATTTGTTGTTAAAAAGAAATGTGCAAGAAAGAACAGTTCATTTTCTTTTTCTCTTGAAGGCAGCTGTAATGGTTAGGCTAATGTGTCAACTCGGCCAGGTAATTGTGTCCAGGAGTTAGGTCCAGCACGCACTGGGCTAATTGTAATACAAGAGCATTTATGGACTTCCATCACCAGTGAGTTTACTGTGTGGATGCCTGATTACATCTGCATCAATCAGGGAGATTGCATCAGCAATGGGTGATGCTTTTATCCAATGAGTTGACTACCTTAAAAGGGGAAGTGATTTCAACATTCAGAGAGAATTTCCCAGCTCCTCTTTGGACAGCCAACTTCTCCCAGAAACTCATCAAGGACCTTTCATTGGACTTTTATCAGAGTCCCTGGCTTGCAGCCTGCCTGCAGAACCTGGACTTGTGCATCCCCACGGTCATGTGAGAGACTCATAAAATATATTATTGACATTTGATTGTTGATTCTGTTTCCCTAGAGAATCCTGACTAATACAACAGCTGATGCCTCAGACTGAGCTATCTATCTGGGGGCCTTGGAAGGGGCCAGCTGAAGAAGGCAAGCCTACAGCCTGAGGTGGAGAAGTCTAAAGATGAGAAGAACCTGGTTCTATGAAGACAGAGTTGATGCCCTGCATCAGTTCTACCTCTGAACTTTTTGTTGTGTAAGGTAATGAATCTCTTGTCTTTTCAGCCTCTTTGTAATCAGGATTTTCATTACTCTTGGTCATAAACATCATAAAGAATGAAACAGACATTCGGAGAGATGAGTTAAGGAGAGACCATTGAGATCCAAGGAAGCGAGAGAAGGAGATGAAGAGAGTAGAATCATAGTGACTTTCCAATTTTGGTGAGCTAGACTACAGTTATTTTAATTAGCAATTAAGTTATTTTCTTTTACTTTAAAATATATATTTCCCTACTTTACTTGAGTTATTTAAATGGTCTTCAAGTTCTTGAACCAAACAATCCCTAAAAAAGGCAACATATATTATCACATTCTATCCCAATGACAACTTTGTAAATTATTAATATCGCCTCTGTTTTAGAGATGGGAAAACTGAGGATAGCAAAGGTCATAGTCAGTAACCAGAGGGAAGTTTGAACTTGAACTCAGATCTTCTCACTAAAAAGGCTATTCTTTTTCACCACACTATTCATTTTATTGCTTAATTTTCAACTTCTCCAGGTCCATCAAATATTTCGCCTCTATGGCTTCATAAACTTGAAGTCAATTTATATTCATTCAGTATGGTATAATTTTTCTCCTTGGACTGTTTATTAAATCTGTCCTCCTTTTCTTTCTTCTCTTTTTCAACACATCAATCTATTTTAAACTTAAGATCCCTAAAGCACCATTTTGATCACATAGAGTCAATAGTAGGAGACAATTAGCAATGTAATTAAACTAAATCTGACTTTAACTTTTCCATCACCATCATTTGCCTTCCTTTTCTTTCTCTTCCTTCAGTAATTCAACTCATTAAATATTTGTTTTAAGCTTGTGCTAAAATGAATGCGATACCATTCCTGTCTTTGAGAAGCTTATAATCCAATGAAGGCAATAGACACAAGTATAGCTCAGAGAACAAAAGAAAGGGCACAAGTTTCGACTTTTTCCACAAGCAGGAAAGTTGATCCCTCTACGTGGCTAACCTAATTCCTCTCCCTGAAGCTTAGCACCCATTACTTATTGCCCATCCTTTAGTCTTCTTCATACACTCTGGGTTCTGTTTGACCTCCCAGTTAACAATAGACTGTCACCAATTTTTTCTTTGATTTAACTCAATTGGATAAGTTTTCCTTAATCATCTAAGTGATCTTTTATATACATTATGTACAACTGTACTTGGTTAATTTTCTTACTATGTCAGAATTATGCCTATGACAAAACATGGCTGTATTTTCTTAAATAAGATGGCAATTCATAACAGTCAAATGATAGAGGCAGTTCTGTTCTCCAATCTCAAAGGAAGAGAGTCCTTGAAAGGATGTAATAAGAGGCCTGTTTAAAATAAAATTAAACACACTCAAAATCGTTATTCCCCATTTCCTAAACTGGAAATTTCTACTAGTATAATATGCAAAATTTTATGAAATTTATTTTTAAAGAGAGGAGAAGGAAAACGTGTACAACAGAAAAATGACAAAAAATATAACTCCTTGTAGCTGCATTCATTTATTCATTCATTCAATATATATTTATTAAGCTGGGTATTGTGGATTTAAGACAAATAAGAAATGGTATTTAGGCTTCCAGGAATTTATAAGCTTGCAGAACAAATAAGTCCTCTCATATCAATGGAAAATTCTGAACAAACTTTTGGTGGTCAATTTAGATTCTCTTTTCTTTAGGCCTTATTATTAGTATCTTACAAATCTAAATATTATTTCATCAGTTTTTCAATGGTAAAAATATTATATATAATAAAATTATATGCTAAACATAGTTCAGTCAATATATAACTAAAAACAAAAAGTATCAATCTAAATTCCAATATATCTTTCAAAGGAAAAATAACATTTTTTAGGAACTCATATCTTGCCAATTTGAGCTTAAGGTGTTGGCAACCTGCAGTGAGAAAAGAGGGAGTAAGAATTGTGGTAATTTATGACTCCAAGGCCAAAGAAAAGAAGAAGCACCCCAAGAAACAAAAATAAACAAAAACCTCCTAAAGCCAAAAACAAACAAAAGTGTAAGAATCAATTTTTTATACTGATGAAATAACCCCTCGTTTTATAACTATAATCAATGCTATAGTTTTTAGAATCAGTATAATTGCAAAAAAATTTTTAGGATAAACCAATTCCGAGGAGAATCAACCTTCTAAAAATAAAGGCTAGTATCTCTTAAATGTTTATAACCATATTATTATCCATTCCATTTTTAAAAGAATATGATATGATGAGCAGTGGATTATCTGTCTTTAAAAGATGCAAATAAGAAATATTTATCAGTGCTTCTGCAAGTTGATCATTTATTTCCAAAACTCACACTTTAATATTCTTCAGCAATTTTTTTCTGGTTAAAAAATACTTTTTGTTAAAGAAAATAATCTGAGAAGCTATTTTAACTTATCCTCATAGCTCCTATGTCATGGTGTAGCAATTTCCTCTTTTGAGAGTAGGTTCAAGGAATATACCATGAAAGGCAAGACTAAGAAAATTTAATGTGCAGCCTCCCAGCAAAGGAAAAGAAACTCCTTAAACTTCTTTTTTTTTTCAGGTTCCAGGGCCAGGGATTGAACCAGGGACATCACATATGGGAGGTAGGGCTCAACCGGTTGAGCCACATCTACTCCCCTGAGTTGTTTTTTTCTCATTTGTTTGCTTTTGTTTGTTTTTGTTGTTGTTAGGAGGCACCAGAAACCGAACCCAGGACCTTCCAAGTAGGAAGGAAGTACTCAACCGTTTGAGCCACATCCACTCCCTCTTTTAATCTCATTTTTAATCATTAATATATATATATTTTTTGGTTACATATCCCCGCCTTTCTGCTTGCTCTTGCTGTGTTCATTTCTCTGCATTCTTCTGTGTCTGCTCTGTCTCCCCCCATTGAGGCAATGCGCTGAGTCAGGTCACCGTGCAGGTGGCTCTGCTCCGTTCGTGGGCGGGTCTGCTTCCATTCACAGGCAGCTCCGCTTCCATTCACGGGCGTATCTGCTCCGTTTGCGGGTGACTTGCCCTGCCCGTGGCGGCTTTTTTTGCCCTGCCCACGGCAGCTCAGCCCCGCCCATGGTGGCTTGCCCTTCTCAAGGCAGTCTGCCCGCTTTGGAGAGGTCCCCGGGAACCGAACCTGGGGCCTCTCATGTGGTGAAGCAGCGCCCTATCCACTGGGCTACAGCCGGCCCCCTCATTAAAATATTTTTATATTCAGTTTTCAGTTTAACCTTATTTTAAACTTGTATCAATTTTTGTTTCTTCTCTTTTTTATTTTTTATTTTATTTTTATATCAATGTTACAATTTACTCCATTAACACAAGATAATAACGACAATAACAATAAATCTGCTTTGGTCCATGGTTATGCTCTCTCCTTATTTTTTATTCTCTCATATCTCACTGATTTCATTACTTCATTTTATAATGATCACCAAACTCAAGGATCAGAAGTGGAAAGATATTCCACAGGGAGGGAGCAGAGGGGGAGAGTTAGATGGAAGCATTAGTCTCCATTCTACCTCCCCAAAGAATGTCAACCTCAGAGATCATTTATCTGCTGCTATTTGATAGCACTTATGATTATATGTAGAACGGTAACCTCAGGTTTCTTTTGACTTGGAGCTATAAGATTTGGGGTCAAATATACCAAAAGCAGGTCTGTACCCAGGATGGTTTGGCATGTGGATAGTCTAGGCTTATCTGTGGTAAGATATTAGGTGTTAGTCAGCCAAAGAGGTGCTGATGCAAAATACCAGAAATCTGTTGGCTTTTATAAAGGGTATTTATTTGGAGTAGAAGCTTACAGTTACCAGGCCATAAAGCATAAGTTAATTCCTTTACCAAAGTCTATTGTCACATGTTGGGGCAAGATGGCTGCTAATGTCTGCCAAAAGTTCAGGCTTCTTGGGGTCCTCCCTTCACAGGGCTCCGTTTTTCTTCAGGCTCAGCTGCTGTGCTCGCTCCACAACCCAGCTGTAGACTATCAGGCAAACTGCTCTGTCTCTCTCCCTGGGGCTTCTGCTGTGTCTAAGGAGCCCTCTCTATTCCTGTTTTCTTCTCCTGTGTGTTCACTTCCCAGGCTCCAGCTCAAAACTCCAAACTCCCTTCCTTGTGGTGCAGTTTCTCTGAGTCCCCGTCCCCTTGGTGGGCTAGGGACTTAACTGTCCTACTGATGTGGCCCAATCAAAGCCTCAATCATTATTTAATCAAGTAAAAGTGAAACCACTGAATCCAATATAATCTAATATGCCCTGAGGGACAGATCAGTTTACAAACATAATCCAATATCTATTTTTGGAATTCATAAACAATATCAAACTGCTACATCAGGTAACAAGGAGACTCCTTTAAATAAAAACCCAATGGACAAGTATTTCCTTCATGCCAAAATGCTCATTTTAGAAAACCTGGAATACAAAATAGATGAGAAAGTAATATAGAGTTCTACTACCCTGATATAAATATGACAAATTTTCTTTGAGTTTCCTCTTGACTATTAGTGTGTGTGTATCTGCATTTATCTATAGCTTTGAAAGATTTTTATATTACTTCAAGAGCATTTAACAATGATATTAATTTTTATAAGCATTATTTAAAAGTTGCAGAATATTTTATATGTATGATCTATAACTTAACATTTCCTCATTGAGGAAAATTTTAATTATTTCCAGGTTTTAATTTGTATTAATTTAACAGTAATGACCAACTTTGTACAGAAAGTTAAACTACCTTTGAAAGAAGCTTAATAATTGCTGAAAGAGGAATGCATGAACATTTTAAAACCCTTAATGAATATAGTTTGCTAGAAATATACCACTATCCTTACTTTATTCCTATTTTACATCAAGGTGTGCTATCTTCTTTTGTTAATTAGCTTAGTGAAAATTATATCTTGCTGTTAGTTTGATGTTCTTTGATTATTAGTGAAGGTAATTTTAATTTGAACTATATTGTTCTTTTTGGCTTTATTGTCCTGTATTTTACATCATGTTTTTGAGTTTTGGAAATTAACACCGCCATTGTGACTTGTCCTTTGTTGTTCTCCTCTTATTGTCCACCATGCTTTCCTTTCTACTAACATATTATCCTTTGAGAAGGCATCTACAATTTATGATTTCAGGCTATAGAAGCAGAATTGAGTAAAAATGGTTCCTACAAGAAGTAAAGAGTAGTTATCACATTGAAGAGTTTGGTTAGTCAAAGGAAAAGAAGGATAAGGAAAAGAAAAGATTAGAGAATGTAGAGATGTATAAACAGAGGGAGGAGAGAAAAGGGAGAAAAGAGAAAAGATTTTTAGGAAAAATAGTTGTGATTTCTAGGCATTCATCTGCATTGTATACCAGGAAACTCTTTGGTGTCTATAAGTTGCTGCTATACAACACCATCATGCCCCTTTTAAAGAAAAAACTACTGCAAAGTGCTGGAATATCAGTAGTGGTATAAATTGATATAAACTTGCTTTATATTGTCTGAAATAGGCACCTTATTATCAAATAATGCCTGGTGCACAGTAAGTATTACATACATATTAGCTGTCACTTAGTAAAGACGAATTTCTTACTAAAATAAGCTGTGCTTTTAGTGCTGTCATTCACTTATTCAGACATTTATTGAACATACACTACATCCAAGATCCTATGCAAAGTGCTAGGAATATAACTGATACCTTCCTACAAAGCTTGCTGTAGCTACATACAACCTAAGGAAAGGAGACTTAAAGGTATCACATGAGCACAACCTTGTGTCCCCAGCTAAACTATGGTTAATTTCTCCCTTAGGGAGGACAATTCATTGACTAATACAAATGAGCTGGGCCAACTCGGTTCCTCTCTGGAAAGTATAATTAAAAAAGACTGAGCCAGTTATCCTTGGGTGCTAAGCTGACAAGGATATATTGATTAGAGAAGTGCACTTTGGATCAAGTGCAAATCAGAAAATGCTGGTAGATACAGAGAGATGAATGGCAGAGGTAGACTGGAGAGAAAAGAAAAAGGAAAAAAAAAGGAGAGAAGCAGAAGCTTAAGAGACCACTTAGCCTCTGAAATAGAGAGAGTAGCTCATTCCAGGACTTGACAATTCCTAATTTGTTTTCCATGTGATCTGACTGTACTTCATTTCATAATCCTGGATGGCAGTTGGATTTCCCATCATATTTTTATATTATCTGCCACCCTCCCATTTCCACTTTTACTTTAGATGTTAGGTGTGTTTCTGTTTCTTATTCCCCAAAGAGCTTTAGCTAAAGCAATACACAGCAGATGGCCATGAAGTAATTTCCTGGCTTGGGTAGATTATGGGCATGGGACCAGCTGGTCTACAACAGTTTCTTATATAAATCTTCCAACAACTATTGCTGTTCTCTCTCTGCTCTCAACCTCTGCTGTTGGAGTTGGTATTTGGAGCCCAATGCCCACTTGTCCTCCTTGACTCAGTACATACAGGGCTGAACCATTAAGCATCAAAAGAAACTCCCAGAGAAGAGTTCCAATAGTCCTCTCATGGCTTCCTGGAATCCTTGGGAGCATTCTGCTGTTCACTAAACAAGTATCACCAATATAGTACTCTCTTCTAGTGGCTGTAAAAATTCGAAAGTAAATAATGAAGTTGGGGGAGATTCATACATACAGCATATATTATGTAAGCTGACACTATGCTGTCTTTTACATATATTAATTATATTAACTAATTTCATTCTCCCCAAAACCTTGTGAGGTTTGTATTATCATCTTCATTTTACAACTGACAGGCTTGGCAAAGTGAAGCAATTTACCAATGACTTTATGGCCAGCAGCAGAGTCAAGATTTTAACCAGGGTTGAAAAACATAATGACTGGTTAAATTCATGAAAGGAGGCCATAAATAAGGGAATATCAGGTACTTTATTGGTCACATGAATGAAACAAGGTAAACTAGTCACATAAATTGAATGAACAGTGATTGCATTATCATACTGAATATACTAAGTTGAAGCACATTTTAAAACACAAGTATCATTATTTTTAAGACTGTTTTTTGTTTTAAAAAAATACTTTAAATTTGGCCTATAAACTGACCCTTTTTGATATGTGTTGGGTAAATGATGTATTAAATATAAACCTGATGTATGCAATAAGAAAGAATTTAAATTAACAAAGAGCCCATCGGTAAGCATAAACACATGGCTAAACAATTAAAAAGATAGATCAAAATGTATTAAAGATAGCAACTTGCATAAACAATAAGACTGAATGCTCAGTAAGCCACAAAAGTATCCTCTATGATGGAATCATGCTATGAGTTAAGCCATGTTTGCATGAGGATAAAAGATTAGCAATACAATAAGTATCAATGTCAGTTGTACAGTACACATTCAGAATTCATAACAATCCAAAATATTGAAGCATAGAGTATATATGTCAAAGGACACATGATTAAAGAAGGTTCAGAAAAAAATAATATTTTGAGAGAAACTTGACATCAAAATGGATTGAATAATCACAGCACTTTTTTGTTTCAGAATAACCTGGGACATTCCACCCATTGCTGTTCTACTCACATATGTTTAATTGTAAGAAAAATTTCTAAAAAGGAACTGATGTTATAGGAAAACACTAACTGCTCACTTTTAAAGCTTCCATGTGGAACTAGTGCTACACTAATAGATTTGGCCTTTCATCCCCCTCCCAAGAGGCAAAGCCTGAGGCTGAAGATAGGGAGAAATATTGGAAGGCAGCCATTCCATGCCTGCCAAACCTAGAAGTAGATCAAGCCGTTTGATCCCTGCATCCAGTTCTCAATTAGGTCACAAATTAGATAAGGAAGAGAAAGTTATTCTTTTTGAATTCCTAAAAGTCCAACAGCTGAGACTGATGATATGGGTGTACATCATGACCATGGTGTATGCATAAGACCTCTTCACTGATATCTACATTTAAAAGTTGTTTTGCTTTGTTTAATTTTGATTTTGGCTTTAATTCATGGGTAAAATGTGAAAATCATGTATAATGATCAGTAAGGATTAGAATGGAAGGCAGAGGAAAAAAATTGTCTAAGGGAATTCTTGGGTGACTACATAGGTAGCATTGCCGATCTAATTATGCCCTGGGGTAGCTGGAGAAAGATAAATGGTAAGGTTAAAGCATTTATTAAAAATAAACATAAATATGAAGTTGTAACACTAATTTTTAGAAGAAAATAATCCAATCAAATCCGATAAATTCATTAAAATTATACCAGTTACAACAAACAATACTGTAATGTTAATTATTCATTTTAATTTATTTTTCAATGCCAAAGAAATTGATGTTACACTGGAAAGTTTCCTACTTGGGCATGTACATGACAAATTGTCTAACTGTCCGTTAAAGAAGTATAAAAAAAGGTGACTGAGAAGAAGAAATAGGCCAAGTTAAACTAAAGATTCGATTTTCACAAATGAAAATGAAATATACTTGTTATGTAAAATAATACTTGTAATGATGTCCCAAATTGTACAGCATTTTGATATAACTTTATAGACAATAATAATAGCTTATAATTCCTAATATGTCCCAGGTACACTATTTAGTACATGCCATTTCATTTTATCTATTTTTTATTAGAGAAGCTATAGATTTACAGAGAAATCATGTGGAAAACACAGCGGTATAGCCCCATCAGACACACAGAGTTATTAACACTTTACATTAGTGTAGTAACTTGTTACATGATTAAACAATATAATGATAATTATACTATTAACCTTAGCCCAGAATTTACATAAGAGTTCACTGTTGTGGGCTGGCTGTATAGCCCAGTTGGTAGGGCGCCAGTTTCCCCGGGCCTCCTCGAATGGGCAGACTGCCTCGAGAGGGCAAGCCCCCGCGGGAAAAGACAAGCCCCCGCGGGCAAAGGCAAGCGGGCGGGCCGCTGTGCTGGTGAGCTGACTTGGCAGGTCGCCCCAGCAGGGGGAGACGAGCAGACACAGAGGAACACAGAGAAAAATGAACACAGCAAGAACAAGCAAAAAGGGGGGGATGTATAATAATAATAAAAAAAAAGAGTTCACTGTTGTTCAGTCCTATGCTTTTTTAAAAAACAATTTATTGAAGTATATAATTCATACATGAACATACATAAGCTATAAGTGTTCAATAAACATCGTGAACTTGAACTTACAAAACAAACATGCATAACATCATACAGGGCTCCTACACATCACTCCCACCCCCAAACACCCTGCATTGTTGTGAAACATTTGTTAACAAATCATGAACGAACTTTGTCAAAGTATTGCTACCAACTATAGTCTGTATCTTCCTCCCCTATACATTTTTTAAGGATTTATTTATTTATTTATTTATTTTTATTGATTTTTGCCACATACTCTCCCTCCCCCCGTTTTTGCTGTTTCTGTGTCCATTCACTGGGCAACTCTCTGTGTCCATTTCCTGCCCTCTCTTCTCATCCTTCTCCTCCTGTCTTCACTAGGATTCAATCCTCAGAACCTCTGATGTGGGAGAGAGGCATCCTATCACCTGCGCCACCTCAGTTCTTGTTTTTTTGGTGCATCTCGTCTTGGCTCTCCCTTGTGACACTCTCCTGTTACGTCACCATCTTGCTGCATGGCTCGTGGGGCCTGGCGGCGCACCCACCACAGGGCCTGGTGGCCCATGCACTTTCTATATTTTTCTTTTTTTAAAAATTTTTACCGGGAGGTCCTGTGGATCGAACCCAGGTCCCTCCATATGGGAGACGGGCGCCCAACCACCCGAGCCACATCTGTCCCCCTGCTATATCTCTTAAGGTTGACCAAAGCTACCCAAAGTTACAGTCTTTTCCCATATAGGATGGTCATATAATAAATCAGGCTTAGTTTATCACCAGCATTCTAAAAACCAGACTTGGGAGAAAAATAGGTCTGGGGACACATGCATGGTTTCTAATATAGCGAATGTTTAGCCTACCCTGATTATCACAAAATCAGGTCAGCGAGAATATTCACACTTATGGCTTTTTAAAATTTTATGCTGGTGAAATGTGTAGATATATCCTAAAATTTCCCCCTTTAACAATATTCAATTACAAAATCCAGTGGTATTAATTTCATTCACAATGTTGTAATTGCATTCACAATGTTGTGCCAACATCAGCACCATCCATTGACAAAATCTTTCCATCACCTCAAACACAAACTTGGTCCCAATTAAGGATTAATTCCCCATTCCTTATCTCCATCCTAGGCCCTGATAACCTGTATTCTAGTTTCTGACTCTATGAATGTGCTTATTCCAATTATTTCATATCAGTAAGATAATACAGTATTTGTCCTATTGTATCTGGCTTATTTCACTCAACATGATATTTTCAAGGTTCATCCATGTTGTCACATGTACCTGAACTTCATTCCATTTTATGACGAGTAACATCCCATTGTATGAATAACCCATATTTTGTTTATCCATCCATCTGTTGATGGATGCTTGGGTTGCTACCATCTTTTGGCAATTGTGAATAATACCACTATGAATATTGATGTGCAAATATCTGTTTGAGTCCCTGCTTTCAATTCTTTTGACTATATATGTAGTAGTGTGATTGCTAAGTCATATGCTAATTCTATACTTAACTTTAGGAGGAATAGCATTTTATATTCCCACCAACAATGAATGGGTGCTTTTATTTCTCCACATTCCCCCCGACAATTATTTCCCATTTATTTAAGTAGTATCCATTCTAGTGGGTATATAAAACAGTATCTCAATGTAGTACTGATTTGTACTTCTTTAATGGCTAATGATGTTTAGGATCTCTTCATGTTCTTTTTGCCATTTGTATACCTTCTTTGGACAAATGTCTATTCAAGTTTTTTGT
>PVKH010008573.1:0-19406 GCA_004027955.1 Chaetophractus vellerosus | reverse complement strand
GTAATAAAATAAATAAATCTTTAAAAAAAAAAAAAAAAAGAATAGCCAGAATAGAAGGGAGATCATCAGGAAAATATTTCTGAGAAATGTAATTATTAGTCTTTATTAGCTTAAAAAAGAATAATTTTTAAAAAGGATAGCTCATTGGAGGAATTAGTTGGTAACTTAATATGGAATATATTACTTCACCTTTTTAAAAAATGGTATAAAATTGAAAAAAAATGTGATCAATTTAGGAAGGTGATACCCCTTTTGTACTGACTTCCTTTCCTGATAAAATAATTGATCAAGCTATTTCTTCCTATTAAATCTCAATGACACTTTTCAAATATGTTAAATTAAGGCATATAGGTTAGACTTAATATTTATCAGTTCCATTCAGTGTTTGCTCTTTAGGCCTATCTAACTTGAATCATATTCGCTCTGATGATAAAATTATCAGATTTTAGAAAGATTAATGAAATGCACACCAAAATTTCTTTTTCTTTAAAATTAACAATTACCTGGGTTTGTACCTACCCTGGCTAATTTAGGATATCCATTTCTCTTTGAAGAAGTAAGGGATGGTATGTTCGTTACATTGTTGTTTAAAATGGACCATGGGGATCCTCCTTTGTTTTTTATTCAAATCATGTTCTACAGTGCACCAAATGATGCAGCCCTTCACTATCTCTGATAGCATTATATTCTAGCATGTCTCCCCAGTCCTAGTTTGCCATGTTATTATACTGGTCTTTTGTTCTTCAAATACAAATACGATAAATTCTACTTTCTTATGAAGCCAGGGCTTTTAGACTTTTTTTTTTTTTTTTGGTAATTGTTGGACACTTTTTCTTGAGGTGAATGGTTACTTGCATCTCATTAGAATAAACTAATGTCATTTCCTCACGGATGCCTTTCTAGATTATTCTTATTAAACAAACAACCACCTTCTCCCCTTTCCACCAGCAACTCTCTCTCATATTGTTCTGTTTTCCTCATAGTCATTCATGACCAATATAGTTAAGGTTTATGCCTTCAGAATTATGGCATTTTTAACAGTGGGGAACAGTTTTAATTTAAAAGACTGAAGCTGGAGCAACAGAATTTCATACCTCAGTAAAGATATTTTGAATGGGAAGACATACTGATGGGGTGGACCATCTCAGATTTAATGAATTCACCACTCACAGATACCTTATAGATATTATGTTTGGGGAAAACACATTTTATCTAAAGTATAACTAAATTTGCATATTAATGAGGTAGGTTTAAGGAATTCATAGTAGACTGAATTAATGGCAAATTCTGGAAATTCAGTTTAGAGACACATTTTAGGGAAATATAGAAATGAGGCAGAATAAGTTTGGGAATACGATAAGAATTAAAGATGTATTTGTAGCTCCATCTCCATTGGCAGTGTGTCCTTGAGGTAGACTTTTACCTGATCTGCTTAATTCTTCTTACCTGTAAAATTGGATGTCCTGTCTCAACAAGGACATGTGTAAAGTATCTAAGGCAGATCTTGAGAGATAACGAAGTACACTAGTGAAAGTATGTGCCTTAGAATTGAATTAAAAATCTAGTGTCTTCTTACTTTCTAGCTATGTGATCTTGGATTAGTAACTTGTTCTCTCTAAATGTCAAATGGATAGACAATTTTTCTGACATAATTGTTGCAAAATCCACCATCTCTGATTTGAAATGCCATGTTTATCATAAATTCAATTCCCATATACATACAAATCTTTGTTTGGATTATCTATTCTGTTCCTTTATTCTATTTGTCTGTTTTTTAGCCTGTATCACAGTGTTTAAATTTAAAAACTTTAATAGCTATTCTTGTACAGTAGTTCTTCTGGTTTAATGATAATATCAATTCCTCAAATTTTATCTCGCCCCCTCAAATCTTCATTCCCCAAATTATGCTTTTGATTGGGCTTGCATTAGATATACAGATTGACAGGAGGATAACAGAAATGTTTACAATATTAAGTACGTCATTAAAAACTTGATGTTCCATTTATTCAGGTCTTCTAGTCATTCAATAAAAGTTATAGATTTATTCATAGGTCTTTCACATCTTTTGTTAAGTTTATTGCTCGGAAGTTTATGGCTTTTTATTATATAGTGAACTTGATTTTTTCCCATTAATTTGGAAATGGAAACCTATTGAGTCCTATTGATTTTTATATATTTTTCTTATATCTGGCCAACATACCGAGCAATCATATTAGTTCTAATCGTTTTTCAGTTGAATCTCTAGGATTTTCTATGTAGATAAGCATAGCATTTGTAAATAATTTTGTTCTTACCTAATATATTTTTTTTCAGGGGCCAATTGAACTTCATTTGTTATGTATAAAATAGGGTATTTCTTACCTTGTAGGAGTCTGGTAAGCATTGGCAAAATAAAAATCAATATGAAACATCTGACTTACTAAGAATTCAATAAATGTAATTATTTAGTATTTTTCTGTACTGTTTATGACTTGTAAAGGTACTAAATATATTAGATTTTTCTATAAGATCTATTTGAGTAGTTTGCTTTCAAATATGTTATTTTCAGTAAAGTTTCACAATTGTACTCTATAAAAAATCATTGCATGTTTTCCCTCACAAATTTTGTTTTGCTTAAATGTGCTTTAAAACATGATGGGAGTGATTGAAACATTTCTAGGGTGGTTAATACATAAACTTTAATACAACATTGATGGCTATGCTCAGTATGTTTTTCAAAACAACAGAGAATTACTCAGCAAAAGTGCATCAAGGGAAAGCAAACTATATTGTTAACATTCTCTATCTCTCGAAAACAAAATTCTGTGGAAGAGAAAGTAGATATTTTTTGGTCCCCCATGCAAAGAAGGTTCAGGGTAAACAGTTTATATTCATTGCATTATTACTTACAAAATGTTCTACTAATAGGAAATGTTGATATTAATTTAGTACAACTCAATGTATTACTTTTTAGCCTTTTACATAAAACTTAGGAGAAACTCTAGAAATATGGAAAATGTATGTTATGTGTAATGCAAAAAAGGAAAATATAAATGGTATCTACATTATGGTAAAATTATGTATTCAGATAAAAATAAAGGGAGAGGATAAAATAGAGTTTGCGAAGGTGTTAACATTATAGTTGATTTTTACAAAATTATTTCATTTATATATTTTTTAATGAACAGATTTGGGGGCCTATAGACCTTTTGGTTTTGGCATGACTTAATAATAGTTATCTTTCTTTGGCCAGAGCAATTAAGATAAGATGGGGAATGGGGATGTTATAATAAGTTTCTGGGAAATCAGGAGTAAGCAAGAAGGTGTTTATGTTTTGGGGATTTCTTTCAACCATGCTCTAATTAATTTTCTTAAGAACTGTTTAACATTTTTATAGTCAATATTAATCTGGTAGTATTATTTTAATAGATGAGGCTATAGAAACGTAACAGAAATTATGTGTTTTAATGTATGTACATGTTTTTATTCATAATTATGCATTTGATAAATACTTACAGAGAACCCATATTATATCACACACTGTGCTTTCTAATTGCTGAAGATTAAAATACACAGAGTCATAGTCTGCTATCTTCAAGGAGCTTACAATTGAAAGGAAATGATCAATAATATCTGTTCACCAGGAATTTTGCCAGTTGCCTTTCCTGTAACATCCTACAATAATCCCATGGTGTTAGTACTTTTTCCTCTGTTTATAGGAGTGAAAACAGCTGAAAATTGTCACTAAATTACCAAAGCTTATATAGCAAGTAATAGAAATAAATCTAAGTCTGTGTATTAGTCAGCCAAAGGGGTGCTGATGCAAAATACCAGAAATCTGTTGGTTTTTATAAAGGGTATTTATTTAGGATAGAAGTTTACAGTCACAAGGCCCTGAAGAGTCCGACTCAAGGTACCATATAAGATACTTTCTCACCCAGAGTCTGTTACCACATGTTGATGCAAGGTGGTGGGCAATGTCTGCAAAGGTTCAGCCTTCCTCCTCCTCCCCCCAAGGCTCCATGGTCCCAGCTTCTTCCAATCTCAGCTGCAGGCTGGGACAAGTCTTGTCTCTCTCCCGGGGCTCATTTCTCTCCAGGCTAAGCTGCTCTGGTCTCTCCACAAGGCCAGCTGTAAACTGTAAGGTGAACTGCTCATCGGGACTCAGCTGTGTCTAATGAAGCCTTCTCTCTTTCCTCATGTATCTGCTTCTCTGTGTGCTTAGTTCCTCGGGCTCCAGGATCAAAACTCCAGCTAACTCCTCTGCCTGGTCATTTTCTCTGTGAGTCCTCCCCCAAGGGGGCAGGAACTCAACATCCTTCTGATGTGGCCCAATAAAGCCTTAATCATAATTTAATCAAATTTAAATCTCCACTCAGAAATTTACCTTTGATGTGCAGTCCTTGAGTTTGAAGGCAGGTGAAGGTAGGGGAAATCTGACTCAGGGAGCTTGAATAATTTCTAGTAGACTGCTAGGCTTCATAGTCTCTTTATAGTCTCTAGATATTTTTCATTGGAGTGAGTGGAGAATAAAGACCACTGATAATATGGACCATGCATGTCTTCTTTTTACTTTTCTTCTGCTCTTTGGTCATTTTCTGTGGATCTCCTTATTTTTGACAATTTATCTATCCCCTAGTGTCTCATGATTTGCTTCTCAAGTAGTCTCTGGTTTTACATGGACCTGGAGTCTAGCCTTAATCTAGTATTAGTGTTTGTAATCTCTGGTTTTCCTAGCCTCTAATCCACCCACCCTTGCCTCTGGTATGTTCTCCCTACTTCCTTTCTTCAGCTCCTGTCATTAATGATGAGATACTCATATTATCTATTTTAAAGTTCATATGTTACATTTTCTTTTGTTTGAGAAATGTTTGGCCATTCTTATTGTGTCTGAGACATTGCTGCTTTGAAGACCAAAATGGTTTGAGTCCTACTGTGTTAAACTTAACTGTTGTTTTAACTTGTGCTGAATGCAAGTAGGCTTCACTTATATGTTTTCTCCCTTTGTGTCAAAAAGGCAAAGACTATTCTATAAAATGAAATATAGAGAAACTGAGGCTTAGAGAGAAAAACCAGTCTCTGAGAGGTTGACACAAGGTCACCCAGCTACATGGAGTCTCTTTCTCTTATTCTTTTCACTCTTGAATTAGTGCATTTCTCCTGGAGATAGAATTGCCTATCAATGTAAGCTGGCAGAAGATTTTAATTACTGTAATATATTACTCTTAATCATATTTGGTGGATGTCAGCTATGGTTCCTTGGAGATAATGTGACTTTCTAAATTTTCTATCTTTCATTTGTAGAATAGTGTCATATTTATGTCTTTCAATATGTAACTCATCACGGATATAAACTTTTTAATTTCTAAATGAAATGATTTGGTTTGTTTTGAAGGTCCTAGTTTCTGCTTTTTCCAAGAATTTTATTTACCATAGCCTGCTTGTATTGCTACTAATGTTAACTAGAAACCTATTCTAGAGATGAGATGTTCTCCATATTATACACAATGGTAGAAAAATTTGTATGGAACATTTTCATTCCATTTTTATGATGCCATCTTGGGCTGTGTATCATATCTCCTATTCATTGAGCAAGATTTTCAACAAAAAGTAATTTTTAGGCCCTGGTATATCTTGGAACTTGCTGGAATACACCTCTGGGGAATTCTTTCTTTCTTTTCTTTTGCCACTATTTTAAAATAAAGATTTATAAACAAGACAGTGCTAAAGCTGTGTAACTAGTATTACATTGTAATTTCTAAGAGTTGGGGCTTTGGCTTTAGAGATCTGTGGGATCAAGTCATAACTCTGGAGCTTGGGCCAGGTATGATTTTAAGTTTCTGTTTTCTTATCTAAATAATATTAACATCTATCTCAAGGTGCAATATGAGAATTAAATTAGTAAATATATGGAAAATACTTAGCCCCGACCTGAAATTTAGTATGTACTCAATAAATGTTAGCTTTTATTAACTTTATGTACGTTTTTACTCCTTTAAGTATAAATTTCCTGTAATTTTGTTATTTCTTTATTTCATTTTCTCCCTAATAGATTAATAAGAATTTTAGCTATTTTTCTAGATTCAATGGGTGTGGGTCTATTGATATTGCCAATTTATAATTCTAGGAAAAGGCATGATTGTGAATTAAAAATAAGATTCCCTTCCTTTCATAAGTGTCATCCAGGGGTATTTGGAGTGTCTACGATTTTTTTGAAGTTAACTTTTATTTTATTTTTAAAGAAGCTTTAGATTACATAAATGATAAATAAAAAATATAAGGGATTCCCATATGCCCCCTCCCCCCCACACACTTTCCCATATTAACAACATCCTTGTGTGGTACATTTGGTACAATTGATGAACCCATATTGAAGCAAAGCTCCTAATCATAGACTACAGTTTACACTATAGTCTGCCCTGCACAATTTTTAAAGTTATGACGAAATATACAATGGCCTGTATCTATCACTGCAGTGTCATTCAGGACAAATCCAATGTCCTGAAAACGCCCCCATATTAAACTTATTCTTCCCTCTCCTTTCCCTCAGTATCTCTGGTGGCCACTGCCCTTACATCAATGGTAAGAGTTCTTCCATTACTAGAATAATAATAGGTCTATAGTAGAATAATAATAATGGAGTATCTAAAATTTGACATTGGGTGAATAGTTTTTTAATTTATCTGATCTCATAGCTAGACAAGGATATTTGAGGTCAGGTGTCTGTGTTCATGGACACAGAAAGAGTTTCACCTAGGGATCAGGTGAAAGGTGAGTGATGGACACTGAAAACTTGAAGTCACCTGGAATAACTTAATGTTTTTCATAATTTCCTTGGAATCATGTTATGATTTTAATCTTTCCCTTCTAAGGTGTTAGTTTTTTTTCTTTCTTTAAATCCTAAAAGACTCAGAAACTGCATCGTTACTTTCCTTGAAATATGAGTAAATTAGTAGAAAGTATTCAGGTTATTTGATAAACATGCTGCTATGTAGAAAAATGCTAGGGTTCAGTTTTACAACAGGGAAATCTGGACTTTCTATCATTTATTTCTTTGAAAATTTTCTTTTAAAAAGGGGTGGAAGATGGAAAATTTTGAGCAGTTAAATTATTGGTGTTTTACATTACATCCAATAGGCAGGTTATAATATCTGGACACACTTTATATTGTTTCATAGTTATAATTAGAATTATTTACATACTAGAAGAATGTGTTGAAATGTTTTTATTTATAGCATAAGGAGATTACAAAAATGAGTTTCTGCTGGCAAATTAAAGGAATAGGACACATTCTGAGTTTTAAAACTAGCTATGCCATTGACACAGGACAGAATCAAAATTCTCTGAGATTTTGAGGATCACTAAAGTGAATCTGTGTGTGTAAGTACATGGAAGCCCCTGAGATTATGTGTCAGGAAAATCTGTCTTCTCCTATAACTGTCCTTATAGATGTTCAAAATATATAATATAGAGAAAAATGAAATCTAGCACTTTTATTCAATCCTCAGTATTCTAGACTGTGTAAGAAGACTTGTAGTTCCCATAAGTATCATCTAGGTACTTGAGAGACAAAATATTGTCATTTTACTGTACCCCTGACTTTCTAATACTTCATATTGAAATGTTGCCCATCATGTGAAATTAGTTTGTATATGTGCACTCATAAGATTTCAGAATTCACTATAACCACTATGCTTTAACTGTCAATGGTCCCTGGAACTCCAGAGGGCACAATTCAAATTACATGGCTATGAATTCACAACTGTGAAATTCCATTGTGGATTGGTTATTCTCTTTGCTAACTCCTAATCTGTAAAACGATTTTTAAAACATGCCTTTTTAAAGCATGCACAGGAATTGGAACATAAAACTACATAATTGAGTCACCTTGCTTAATTTCACTTTTTGAATTATTGGTTTCCCGATAGTAGTTTAACAGCTGAGCAGAGAAAAATAATTATCCAGTTCAAAGTATCTCTTTGGGCATCCCTCTTCCATGTAATGACTCTGCTGGAGTGTATGACAAAATTATCAGTAAACAGAGTCTTTGAGTTAGAATGCACACTGCCATCCTATAGAATTCATTCATCACCCTGAAATGCAGAGTGCTCTGTATGTTTGATTTGTTGCCTGAATATTTGTGTGTATTCTGGTGGAGTTACTATAGAACCAAGAAATAATAGGTTAAATTTCCTACATTTCAAAATATATGGTCTTTACTACCAATGATCTAATTACAGATCAAAATTCCACCAAGAAAGGATTTCATTCAAGGTCCTATTTTTTTCTTGGATCAATTCTTCTTATTGAGAGCCTGCTTGGTGAAGTGAGGAATAAAGTCTGCAACTTTGATTAACAGGATACCATTTGCAATTTTTTGAAGTTTGCCAGTTTTTAACAATGAAGATTTTTCTGTCTATAAAAATACAAGAGATTGAGCATGTTAGCCTTTTCAGAAATATCTATTTTCTAGAAGGAGTGGAAATTTTTAAATTTACTTCAGTGGTTTCTCAAATTTAAAAAAAATCTATATTGGTCTAAGGAAAAAATGTTCTACATATATTAGGAAAGTGAAAAAAAAAACAATTTTCTTACTTTTATATAGTGACCACATGAATTCTCACACTGACAATGGATGCACACTGGAACTTGAATAACAATATCCATCATAAAAATTCCAGTTAATGGAAGCTTTTAGAAAATATTAATTATCCTATGAAGGCTACTCTAAATGCAAGTGAAGCAATTTAGCTAAATGCAGTATAATGATTCTAAAATCTTATGCTTTAAAACTGCATAATGTGTGACCCTCCATAAAATGGTGTTTGATTTATATATTTTAAATAACATTTTTACCACATAATCAAGGCTGTATACCATATGAGTACAATGTTGTATTAGTAGATTTAGAGACAGATTTCAGGGGTTTGTGGCTGCTACAGCCTTTCTCATTGCCCATTTTAATAACACAAGAAAGAGATGAGAAGTTAATCACATGACTGATTCTTCAGTAAACAGGCAAACTAAAAGGAGTTCTCTCAAAGGTCATTCTTAAAAATATTGTTGCACTCCACAACTTCTCTGGGTCTTTAATTATGTAAAATCTGTTTTCTTGAAAATAGAGCTCAATAATTTGTAGTGATAATGTAAAAATCTAATTGGATCCTTATCAACTAATTCTCAGTGAACTAATGTAACCGTTAATTACTATTATTTGTGATATGTATATGTATTGAAAACTAATTTTGTCCTTAAATTAGAAAATTAAGGCTATCTGCTATATTTACAGAAGCCGAATTACTTAACACTTAGCAGGAAGATGCATCTCAGATAGTATTATATATAGAGAAAGCACCCATTAAATTTTAGATACAGATTATGAGTCACAGTTGGATGCAAAAGTTGTTTAGCAGCATGATCCTGGTGACTTGCTATTTAATCATATTGAAAGTAACTACAAAGCAAATTGCAACTAGTAATGCATTTTACAGAAATATAAAATTGAGAGTTCTTTTTTAAGATAACACACTGGGGAGAAAGCACTTAAAATTATTGTCTAAAACAGCTTTCTTAATTATGAAATTATTTTTACTTTCTTAACAAGCATAAGCATTTAATATTCTATTATGACTGTTGAGTCCTTGAACCCACCTCCTTTTAGGGAAGGGCAACCATTGTGATATTAACAGAAAGAACAATCTAAGTAACATACTCCATGAACTGCAAAGTCAGACAATTCTGTTCTCCCCTGCCGTTTTATTCAACTCAATAAATTTTGTAGTCATTGGAATATAGTTGTGTATAAAACAGTTAAAGATCCTTGATTTGATAGATTCTACATTGTCTTAGAACAAGACATAGGTAAAATATATGGACTATTAAACAAGTGTTATGGAGAAAATAAAGCAGTAAAGAGGGAAATAAATGTTTGGGAAATTGTAATTTTACACAGGGTGGTCAGTAACTCACTGGGAATAAAAGGCATTTGAGTAAAGATCTGAACTGAAGGAGCTGGTGGAAGATTGGTGCAGGCTGAAAGAATGGCAAGTGCTAAGGTCCTATGGTGCTGTGTTCCAGGAAATAGCAAGAAGGGCAGTATGTTTGGCAGAGTAAGTAAATGCAAGAGTAGTGAGAAATACGGTCACAGAAAATTACAGCAGAAGGAAAGACCTGTAATAGGCCTTGGTTTTTGTTCTCAGATGTGTGGGAAGCCACTGGGGAGTTCTGAGAAGTGGAATGAATTTATTGGACTCACATTTTATGAGATTATGCTGGCTCTTTGAGAATACACTGAAGGGAGTCAAGGACACGATAAATGAATTGAGAGATTGTGTTGACATTGTCTAGAGCAGTAGCAGTGGAGGTGGTGAGAAGCAATGGGATTCTTGGTCCATTGTAAAGGGTAGAGAGAACCGTCAGGAGTTCCTGAGAATTAGGATGTGGAATTTCAAAGAAAGAGGAATAATAAATATAATTAGTGGAGGGGCTGTAGCTCAGTGGTTAAGTGCTGCTTTGCACGTATGAGGTCCCAGAACCTCCTAAATAAATTTAAAAAATTAAAAATCATAAAAAAATTTTACAATGTTAAGATCTGAGCTACAAGGATGAAGTTGCTGAGATGAGATGAGGGAGACTGTGGGAGGAGCTTTTTGGGTTTATGGTGTAGATCAGGAAAAGATCAGGAGCTCATTTGAAGTTATGCTTCTTATGCCAACCTGGAATCCAAGTGGAGATGTTGAGTAGGCAGCTAGGTATGTAAGCCCAGAGTTCTGAGATCTGTCAAGGAAAGAATTATTAGTTTAACGGTTTAGAGCCGTAAATTCAGATGACATCATCAAACATATGAGAGTAGATCCAAGGATTAGCTCCATGGTTTCTCTCAAGCAAAAGCAGTGTATCCATGAAACCACCTCATTTATTACCCCCATTGGTGCAGGCAGATTTGGGGGCAGAAGCAGAAGGTCATTAAAACAGAGCACCTCATTCTCAATTGCTCTCTGCCTCTCTCCCTGTTCTCTTCTCTTTCTGCATTTTACTCTGGTATGCTCAACCATCCAAATCAGTTTGATTCCTTGAAGACAAAAAGCTCTACTACTATCTCAAGAAACCAGGATTTGCTCTTCCACTCAATGAAAGGCTGACCTGTGTGGATTACTATCAGTGGACTCCTGTGCTTTCTGTCTACTCTTTGTGTTTGTTCAATTGTTAATTGGGGAGCAACAGCAGGAAATCAGAGGGAGATAGGAGACTGAGAGTAGGTATTTGTACCCCTATTTCCTTCCCTGTGAGGTTGCCTTGGTCTGTGTCCTACAACAGAAGGCCACTACTACCCTGAAGGAAGCAGGTTCTCCTTGTATTGTTACCTCTCTCTAATCTCTTTGGGGCTGATACCAGCTCTGATGAGCTGATCTCATTCTTGCACTATCCTTTATGATTCCTCTATATTGCACATGCCTTTAAAATTAATTTAAAATAAGCCTCCCTTGTATTATCCTAATTGGAGTGTCATCCCTTGGTTGTTAGGGAATATATAACCCCTCCTCTGAGATCCAAACATTTTCTGCCAAAGAATGAGACTTTCCTTTCCAGGTTTAGTGGGTATGCACCTGTCTACTCTTCTCTCAATAGTGATGCATGGCTCACCCCCCAAACCATTCATCCTCCCTCTAGCCGGATCCTCTCAATTGGTTTAAGGTTTTAAACATAAAAACCAGGAAGGAAGATTATCTTTGGGAAACCCAGTGAGGAAAGGGAACCCAAAGGCCTAATTATCTCCTTGGAATGAAAAGAAGAAAAATATACTAGTTATAAAACATAAGTGGATATCTCACAAAGATTAAATAAGACATAGGTTCAACTACTATGTATGTGTGGGTGTCTGTGATTTTAAAGAACATTAGTATAGGAAAAGGTAGTCTTTTACCACATTATTACATTTAAATATATTTTTATAATTTCCTTCATATAAAATTCTTAGTTTGTAAGTCATTCTTGAACCCATAGCTTAATAAAAAATAACACCAAGCAAAAATTAGATTAAATAGGTGATTTGCCAGTTATGTTTGTTTAGTTGTAAAAATGTAGCTAATTCATCCAAGTGATGTTGAGAGCCTATCTACTATGTACATTTCTGATATAAAGGCATTATTATTCTATTTAAGTTCTATGTTTATATAAGCCTTCCAAATAGATTAAAAAATTATCAGGTCTGTACAAGTGAAGCTTGCAGAATTTGCAGTTTCCCTCAATCCCTCTTTCTCCTCTAGCTTTTCATGTGTCCTGCCTTTGTTCTCATTTCACTAGGCAAGCATTGGCCTGTAGCTAATGCACTCAGAGTTTCCCCACAAGCACACATTCTCTGGAAAATCAAACAAAAAGGTTCCATGCAGTAAAGGAAGAACAATTTCTTTTAGGTATACTGGATAATTTCCAATAAGGCCTCCTGTGATTTCTTGTAGTGTCTGGATACTCAAATCATTGCTGGTTACCCTGCTTACAAATAAGTGAAATATATTTGTAGGAAAATGACCAATGATGATATTGGATTTCATGATAGGAAATTTTTATGGTGTTTTTCACAGATGACATAAAAAAAAGTCTCATTAACTCTCATTATTATTCCCAATTCCTTTGTACAAATTAAAAGGAACTAAAGGTAAATTTGAAAGTGCAATTAGAATTGGTTTAAGAGAGAATATGAAGTAGAGAAAGGGAGTAACTTTTAAAACTAGTGCAAATATTTGTGTCTTGCTTTTCTTAAGTCCAAGTACCAGGACTGACAATATGATAAACTGTCATCTCTACCTTAAACCCTCACCCTTGCCTTTCATTTGCAAATGAGCAAGCAAGTGGCCTGTTTTTAACACATGGACCATTAAATGCCTTCTTCTATTTGCATAGTAATGATAGTGAACCAATGGTGATTTACTGCTCTGACTTGTATCATAAATAACAGATCATTTACGCTGCTAATTACACTCATTTCCATATCAATAATGCATTCTTGGTTGGGTTGGACTGCTGCATTAGAAAATTGAATCGAATGACAAATTGATTCCCTACTAAAATGGTATAAAACAGGTATCTTTGTAGATACTATTATGTAACATAGGTAAGTACAAAAGACATATTTATACTTTATCCTATAACTTGAAGCAAAAGTATAGATTTACCAAAAAAATTTCTGATGTGCAAGCAGAAGTGTGTAATGTCTGTCAGCACTGATTGGTTGGGGTGTGATAATCCTGAGGTTTCTGTCTCCTGTTTGCTTTGTGGGTGGGCCAGGTAGCTTTTAGCTCTATTATGTGATAGATAGTATTTATTTACTGCACTCACAATCTGCAATAGTTATTTTAAAAATACTGACTTCACTTCAAAGATGATGATCATGTGAGAGAGAGTATAGATAGGTGGCACAAATTCATCATTATTTCTGGAGAAACATAGCAAAGCTCAGTATAGGACTTATAGATCAGTGGTGTTAGATACACACAGAAGAACTTTTGTTATTAATAATACATATATACGTGTGTGTGTAGAGAAAGAGGGAAAGAGAAAGTGGATGGTTGATATTTTCTGAAAGACTTTTAAATTAAAATATCAGCTTCTCTGTTTCAGCCGGAAGAAATGACTAAAACACATTAAAATACATATTTATAAGAAAATTGAACCATGAAAAAGGGTTAATTTGTAAAAGTTGTAACTATAATCATTCTAATAATTATCTTAAAATGCATTTGGCAATAAAATGCATTTAAGAAATAACCAGCAATCTAATTGTTTTGAGGTTTAAGTCCTCTATTTGGAGTGATATCATATTTACTCATAAAAGCAGAGGACAATGGAAAATAGTATATTCCCAAAGTTGTTATATAGTTTAAAATACTTTGTAGAGAAACTAGGTTATTATGTAATTGAAAAACATGATGAAAAGTTTCATGTTGTGATACTTGATAGTAGGAGATATTTCTGAAGATAAATGGTGCAATATGTGAAAATTCAGAAAAAAATTTTATTATAATTGAAGCAAGAACCTAATAATTCACATGATTAGGTGACTTATCCTGCATGTCAAGACTTTGATTATTAAAGCATCTATTGGACAGGGACAGAGAAATAAGAAATATATAAACTTTCCTGTTTCTGTAAATTACGGTTTAATATGATGGATCCCAACTAGCAAGAAGATGCTAGGAGAGGATAGATTAAACCAGAGACAATGATTTCAAAAGCGTTATTTATTGCTATATGAATTTATTAGTAGTGAAGTGATATAGATACATAAAAAGTAACCAAGAAAGGAAAGAGAAGTAGGGACATGAATTTCTAATACAGTTAATTTTTCTAAGATCTGAAGAATTTTCCCCCTTGAATCAATATTACTTTTATGCTATAACATGTGACCAAAGTGAAATTATATTAAATATGAATGTATTTCATATTGAAGAAGCCTTTTGATGTTATTGTCTTAAATGACAACTGCTTTATTATATTGAGAAAAGTGTATAATTACTTTACAATAGTGCACTGGGTATCATTTACAAGGCAAATGGATTTTGTATACATAGTTATAGTGCTAAGTTGATTTTTTTAATGTGGGCAAATATCAGTTTCAAGCTAAAGTTTATTAAAAACTGATTTTAATTAGCTTCAAAAGATTTATTGAGCTAGATTCATGATATCAAATTATATTCTTCAACTTAATATTATATCTAATTATTTTGTAATAAACTTTTTGAGAAATCTTACAAAAATCTGCTTGCATCTTTAAAATGCCATATATGAAAATTTGCTCTAGCCAGGAATAGCTGTATTTATAATTATGGGCAATATTTTTTTCTGCACAAAAATATAACTAAGATTAGATATCACCTCTACAATTATTTTTCTGTTTCATAAGTAAAATTAACACAAGTCATTGTCTCCAGGAGAATAAAGTGATTGACAAAATGCCTTTCTGCTTACATTTTTCGTTATGAAGAAAATAAGTAAAAGACTTTTCTTTGAGTATGGACATAAATAAACAGAAGTGTTTGAGAGTTTCTATACGTATATGTTGTATTTCACAACTCTTCCCTCTCACAACAGCATCCCTCCCCACCAAAAAAAGAATCCATATGCTGACCTAAGCTAAAAATTTCAGGCATAAATTTCAGTAAAGCCACCAAAAAGGAAAATAGTTTTATCTGATAACTGTAGGTGAGCTATATCTATTATTAGAGGAGAGCTCCTTGCTTCTGTAAGAGATTAATTTGATTTGTGTAGCAAAGTTTATGTATACACATTACTTACTGGCTGTCAGTGAAATACATGTTTTGGAACAGCAGGCTTTATTTTATATAGAGACAGACTGGAAAAGTTGCGCCCTTCCAAATGTGGGGGAGAAGTGTGCTTTTATGCCCACAGATACACGATGCTCATTTCTTCTGAGTGTTTGTGGTTTAGCTGCATGGGGAAAAACTTGAGGAGTTAACAGGAATGGCACAGAGTTTCACCCATTCTGATTAGGCTCCCTAGACGCAAGGTGTGTCTCACCATTGCAGGGTCTAGATGCAGTGCCAGAGACAGAGTCAGTAGGCATTCAGTAAATATTTATTTAATGAATAACCAAACTATAGGCTTGAAAGTAAAGCGGTGATTGTCCCTTTTGTTGCAATAGATAGGTTATCATTTTGATTATAGGCTGACCTAATGTACAGCAGATCTGTATTAACCCCAAGGAGACCCTGTCACCAAAATATATTTCAAGAGGCATCTAATAACTGTGTGGAAAAAATAGCTTGTTAAACCATGACTAAAAATAGTTATGGTTAATTGAGAAGAATTGTAGATTATTTCTGAATGTGCTATTTTTAAAGGGTAGATATTATATGATTAAAGACAGAACTCCAAAATGTTATTTAGCTTTCAGTGATATATTTTTGATAATTTTGATAAAACTCATGGCTCAAATATGGACTGTAGACAACCTTTCTATAACATTGGCTCAATAATTCAAATCACATTTATTTTGTCTATCCCTACCAGTGGAAGTGTACCTTAATTAAGGGTTCTCTTTTTTTTTCATAGTACTTCACTATCCTTAAATATGGACACAAACTCAAAGCTACAAATTCAAATTAATTCTTTAACGAGTTTAAAAAATGGATGCACATGTAGAATCATAATTGTTACCGTTTATGCGTATGGATAGCAACTAATTAACATTTAATCATTTTCACGTGTCTATTTGTATACTTACCCAGAAACTTCACAGAGTAGAATCTTCATACTTGGTTGCTGCTGCTGCTTGCAGTATGAACTGAAGTGATCAATATGTCATTTTGCCACTGAAGATGTATATAGTTTCGCCACTGATCACCAACTCTTGATATCACTAGTGGAACCTCTAAGTGTGGTCTGCTTCTTTATCTCAAAGGTGATGTCTCTTCTTTCTTTGATTCAGATTATCGCAGCCACTTCTGTTGTCATTTTCTAAAAGATAGCAGCCAAGTTACAAAGCTTTACATTATGCTGTGTGTGGTGACTAACATGTTTCTGTCTCTATAACATTGTCTCTCTAAATCAGCTTATCGTTCTGTGTTCACTTATAGTTGTACTGTTATTTGTCCTCCTCATGTACCTATCCCTATAGAGTTAAATGATACAGAAATAGTAATGTCACTAGCTCTACTCATAGTACTTACTTGCTCAAGATGATTTTGAATTCTTACAACTTTTATTTTATTACCTCAAGTAGGTATTTTGATATCTTCTAAACATATTTACTACAATAATATGCGTATATGGGATATCAACTGTAATGGTTATGTTATCAGCAATGATTGGTGGCTATTTCTATCGAAAATTACATAAGAGCTGAAATGACTCATCTTGACAATTTCAAATTTCATATTTGTATTTACATTAGGTGACTGTTTTTATTGTCTTAATTTGGGTCCACACTAATATGTAGCTTGGTAACTCCTCTCTTACCAAAATTAATGTGAATGAAAAACCAGTGGATTTCTGAAGAGAGTTTACTCAGATGATTGTAGAACACTGATGAGGAGAACTCCATGAGAGCTTTCATCTCACAGAAAATGGTTTTGGTTGTGCATAGAATACTCCTGGTGAAAGTTGCCTCAGTGACTTTAGACAATGTGCTCATCTGTATTTCTGTTCCTGCTGACTTTGCAAAGCAATAGAATTTTTTTTTCCCATGGCTTAATGCATGAATGCTTTCAGTTACAGTTTATCAGTTTATAACAAATACTATGCACATATTATGTATTATCTAACCTAAGCAATTAGAGAACTGATATTTAGTCACATGTGAAATTTCTAAATCTGTGATAAAAGTTCAATGATGCATTACTACTGAGGACAACTTTAAAAATGTTTTTTTTTTGCAATTATGGTACCACATCATATTTTCCTTTCCTGAATTGGCCTTTTCCATCTTTCTGCATGTTTGTGCCTTATCAGACTTCTGAGTTTAGACTTTGAATCGAAGTTATAAAGATTATATACTTTTTATTTTTTCCTCGGAGGTACGGGGGATTGAAGCCAGGGCCTCGTATATAGGAATCAGGCACTCAACCATTGAGCTACATTGGCTGCCCTAGATAATATAGTTTTAATTTCAAAAGCCTCAGACTTTCCAGGAAGTATTTTTAAATTTATTTACTTTGCTTGTTCAGTTTTAATGTCTTGTGATTACACTGATAGCTCCAATTTATTGTTATCCAGTGCTGTTACAATCAGGTAAAAATCCTATGCTCTCAAGCAGAAAGTCCTAAAGAAAAACCACAGATATTTTTCATGTCTTCAGATGTTCCTAGTGTGATAATGCACATAGTTTCAACAATCTTTTCTCTTGTTCCACTTTGTGGTCATTAAAGGAATTGCTGAAAAGCATTGATTTTCCCTTTATCATGTAAAAATCCAAATGTAAAATAGAATTCCCTCTTTTTAAATTTTATATAAGTATCCCAAAATGACAGACTCCAAAGAAAGTGGTTTGTTACATATAATGAACAAAATTTTCTAGTCTTACTTACAAACTAGATATAGAAAATAACTGGGTCAGATGATGTTTATAAGAAAAGTGTTGTGGCAGTTGTGTAAATACTGGTTAAATGCATGTGATTAACATGAGTAACCTTTTGTTTGGTAACTTGACAGCTGCCTGTGTGACCCTAAAGAGGTTTTTCAGAAGGAACACTGAAGAATACAGACCAATGTTTTAATTCCATACGTTGTAAGTTGGTAGAATCTCTAAAAACAATAGAACATCCAATTAACCGAATATAACCTGTCATGGGGAAGGCAGTATGTTTGGTTTGTTTTTTTTTAGGATTCTCTTAAACCATACCTTCCACCAAAATTCTTGGAAGAAGTACCGTGTCTATTAAGGTAATTTGGTTGTGAATTTTGTTTAGGCTTTAAAAAATATTTTGCGTTCTAACTACAGGATATAAAAGCCATTGCCAATAATGATAACTGTGACCAATTGTGTGACTCATTTTATAACATTTTGAAAATATTTGATCTAATGGTCTCAGTCCAGGGAAATGGATGGAGTTCGACTGGTTAAGTGCCTGCTTTCCATGTACCAGGTCCCAGGTTCGATCCCTGGTACCTCCTAAACAAAACAAACAAAATCATTGGGGCCAAAGTGATATCTCCAGGTTTGCAGGAACCAAAAAGGGGCCGCTAAAGCCAAAAGGGTATTATACAATGGAGTTATTCCATTCAACTATTTATCCATTCTTTCAGCAAGTATTTATTGAGTCAGGCACTCTGCTATTAACAGCCTCTGATATACTGCTTGTCATCTTCCTGGAAAGAGAACCATTGAGCAAGTAATGGTGAGTGTGATGCATGCCACAAAGCAGGGCTGAGTGTTACCGCACCATGTTCATTGTAACACCTGAAAGATGCTTTAGTAAATAGGTTAGAGCAGGATCTCAGCAATAATGAGACTGTTCTTCTGAGTAGGATGCAGAAAAGAACTTTCATAAGATGATGTGCTTTAAATGAACAAACAAAAATCCTATCTGAAAAGACAAATGCCTCTGTGGATAAGGTCCAAACTTTTGATTCACTGACTGGGAAAACTTGAATAACTCCCTTTCTCCTAGAATTAAAGCACATCATGCATACATTTGAAGAGGTATGTATGAGACCTCTCCAAGTAAGTCTGGGATTATGGTCTCAAAAGAATTTAATATGGGGAGGAATTATGGAAGATGGCAGAGTTAGAAGGTCCAGGAATCAGCTGCTCTAGCAGAACAATTATTAAATAGACAGGAACTGTCTCAATCACCTATTTTGAAATTCTGCAGTCCAGTAGAACACTGTGCATCGTCCAGGGAAGAACGGGATGAAGAGCCTGGTAAATTATGGTAAATACTAGTAAATTACTCTCAGCATTGTAGTTACTG
>PVKH010008572.1:0-19388 GCA_004027955.1 Chaetophractus vellerosus | reverse complement strand
CATCCCTGTGGCTGACCTAGGTTTTGGGAGATGCCTGAAACCATGAAATTCAGACCAAAGTACCCAAGCCAATTGGTGGAAGAACTGTTGCTCCAAACTAAAGTGACTGAGATAATAAAATCTCAGCAGATGTTTGGCTGCTTTCTGAATCAAAGCACCCAGGACTTATGTCCCTAGGGAAATTCAGAGTTATGTCTCTGGTTTCTGCCACCCCAGGAATCAGAGACCCCATCACCAGCAATGCCAGGCAATGCTGGGGCACCAGGGAATTGGGAGACAGACAGTTCAGTGTTCCTGTCTGAAGCTTCCAAGCTGAACTGTTCTCCTTTTTCCTATTTTTACAGAGGCCTTAAAAGCAGTCTACTTTTATGACTTTACCATTTGGTAGTTTCCCAGTTAGGCAACCCATCAAAAAGCCTTTAAGTGATCAGAAATCAGTTGTTCTAGCTAACAAGCCTTGTGGCCCTGAGGCAACAACATTTTCATTAGCAAACGCATTTTCAGTACCAGTTTTTAAAACATTCTAAAGCATTTTAACACAAACCTGTAATGAGAAATTTAGCATTAGGTAGGTAAAATGTGATAAAGAGTGAGGAGTCCTGGCTTGTAACTCCTTGGGGAAGTGTCTCCCTTAGGATCCTTCTGGGCTCTGCTTGCCATTTGTTTGTTAAAAGGGCTTGGATTGTGACCACCCCATCACTCCCTGTGTGCTGTGTCACAAGATGAATGAAGGAAGGGGTGCCTCGAAAGGCCACTCAGGTGCCTGCCTATCCACGTCTCTCATGAGAGCTTCAGTCCATCTTAGCTAAGGTGCCTGAACAAATTATGGGTGAACCAATATGCCATATGATGTGGCCATGGAAAAGGTTGAGTGCCCTCATGGCTCCCATGGTTTTTGGCTATGGGACCACAGACTGGATCACCAGGCACAAGCCCCTACCATCTACAGTCACACTTTCATTCACTCAGATGTTATGTATTGCCTTCCCCCTTTGGGAGGCCCTGAACTGTGCCCTGACAACTGGGAACTAGGGAGTGATCAGTCCCCTCTTCCATCCGAAGATGGGCCTGGCTATGGGTCACCTGGGGACTTCACCCTGTCACTGGCTTCCTGATGGTGTTCAGTCCATCTCCTCTTTGAGTTGGGTCAGGCCTCTGCAACATGGTCCATGGAGCCTGCCTTGTTAGGAGGTCCCATCAAAGGGACAGGAGGCACCTACCTCATTTGTTCAGCAGTCACCACCAACCATGCCCCCATGCACCACAACCAGAGGCTCAAGGGGCCTGCATGGTTGAGTTTCCCAGTCAGGGAACCAAATGTTGCAGAAATCCAATCCCATAAAACTCAATCCACATATGGAGGAGTGGAGGAACATAACTTTACTACGTGCAGGCCCAGAAAACAAAACAATTCCCAGTTTCTGGGCCCCTAACAACAGCTTTTGTGGGCTTATATAAGTTTTTCTTCATTGGCTAGTGGGTTGCTAAGCAAAAGAGATAAAATTCTTAAGGTGAGTGGGCAGGCATTTAAAGTATTTGCTGGCCTACCTCAGGGTCATAAGAAAGGGAGTTATTCTTGTTTAGGTCTGTAAGCCTTAGTTCAAAGAGGCATGCTTTTTCACTTATCTTGCTAAAGATGGCCTGGAGAAAAGCAGAGGAGGAGAAAGGGAGAGTGGGACTTTTTTTCTAAAGCTGTAAATTCCCACAGGGGGGGGTTGGGGCCCTGTACTTCCCTTATCAGCAGCCAAGGTTTGGTTGCAGTGGGAAAGTTTTAATGGGTTGGAGTCCCACTCCCTTTCTCCCTTAAAGGGGAAACCCATTGTTTGGCTTTGTCTATCTACAAGTTAGCATTTGATTTACCTTCACCAAAATAAATAGTGGAGATTTGGTTACAGTGGGAGAGGTTTTAGTGGGTTTGAGTCCTGCTCCCTTACTCTCTTAAAGGGGAAATCCAGTTTGGCTTTGCCTAACTGTGAGTTAGCATTTGGCTTACTTTCTCTAAAGTACTGAAGAGTTGGTGGTAGTGGAAGAGGTTTCATGAGTTTGATTACCACACCCTTGCTCCTCTAAAAGGAAGCCCACTGCACTTTATGACTTTGTTTCAGCGGTTCTCTCTCTCTCTTTCTTTCTGCCATCATGTGGAATGAGTGCTCACCATTAGGATGCATCCTGAAAAATTGGTTTAAATTTGAGGGATCTGGGTTACAAAAGAATAAATTAATTAATTTTTGGTAATGATGTTTGCCTAGGTATAAAATAATAGAAAAAGTTAACCAGAATATGGGTCTTTGAATTTTAACACAATATTGCAATTAACCTTGTTTCATAATAACAATAAATGGGCAAAGTCCCATATGTTCAAGTGTTCCTTGAGTTGTGGAAAAATAAAAAAACTAAAAAGTTATAAATTAATATTGCATGAGCCCCTTTCAGCCCCAGTGAAAGATCTTAAATTCAGTAAAAATAAAAAATATGATATGATGGAAAGCTTAGGAAAAACCTTACCGAAGGGGTAAGAATTATGAATCAAATTAGTAAACTTTATGTTTCTGTTGTATTTTAACTCTGTATTTATCTGCTTGTTCAGTGTATATTTTCATACCTCTAGATGGTAATATTGAACTAACAAATAAAAATTCTTAAAAGAGCTGTATTCAAATAGTCAAAAAATTAAATGTTTATTTTAATATGCAAAGCAGAGAATCTGTTTTATCAGGATAGCTTTTTATACTTTATTCTTGTTATGTCCTGAAACTCTCAAACAATTAATAACCATTTGTGGGTTTTTGGAGATACTGGAAATACTTCATCCCTCATTTAGGTCAAAGTTGTATGTATTAATCAAAAAAGGTTGTACATGGGAATGGGAGATCCCTAGCAAGCTTCTTTTAAAAAACTGAAAAAGAGTAATAACAATCAATAGTAAAGAGAGGTGGGCCCTAACTTACACTGTAAATTAAATGTAGCCAGCACCAATGTTAACTTTGGGTGGTGTTTGTGGCAAAAGCAGCATTCTCAGCAAATACCCCTTGGGTTTCAGTCCCAATTGTGGAAGGAGGCCAAATTATGATGTAGCCACTAAAAAAGCAACTGTGTACAACATACCATACCCCATTGCACGTAGAGGGCTTAAACCAATAGTGTCTGGTCACTCTGAAAACTGACATCCTTATCCAGGGGTGAATTGCAGATACTAGAAACAAGACAGGAACAATAAATTGCCATGCTCTGCCCTCTGTGGAAGAGAAATCTATAAAAAGATCACATCCCTGCCCCCTCCTCTAACACCCCTCTCAGGAATGTTGAAAAACATACCCTCATGTAGATATAAAACTATGCCATTAAAACCCTAGAAGCCACAGAGTAACTCCACAGGAAAAAGCAAACTTCATGGCTTTCAGACCCTGTGGGAGAAATTCCAGCTACCTGTTATTTATCAACAGTTCATGGACATCATCCACAAGTGTCCATCATGCTCACTCCAATGACTGCAAAAATCATCTCACCTGATGGAACATTTAAGCAAAGCACAAACTATAATAACATAATAGCAATTGAATTACATTGATCCTCTCTGCAAAGTATGCTTTCACTGAAACAAACACTGACACCGAACTCTTATAACCAACAAGCTGCTCTTAGTACCAAAAAAATTTGCCCTATATAGGTGCCAGCCCAAATTAATAGTAACCAAAAAACTCCATGTGCTGGTCACCTCACACAGTCTTAGACTATAAATCAAGATACTGTTTAAAATTTCCATCTGCCTTATAACCCCTCTGGTGCAGTCTTATAAAAAGGATGAATAGCCTTTTAAAAGAAGCCATATGGGATCTTTCCAACAAAAAACTAAGACACTGTCTCTAACCATAACATGTTTAAATTCAGCACCTCAAGTTACAGCCCCTACTCCAATTGAAATGTTAATAGCAAGACCAATGCAAACATTAAACATACAAATGAAAAAAACAGTAATGCTACAGCCCCAAAAGGGAAGTAAAAATCTGTTATTTCCTATACCTCAATCCATAAAAATTAGGAAAATAAAGTCACTTGGCCATGGTGGCCTATGCAGCCTCACTGGCTAAAAATTTTAAACCCATGCAAAATAAGAGTCACCCAAAACATTATTATAAAACCACAAAAATTTAAGTATCTTTTAGTGTTTGTAAACACCTTTTCAGGATTATTAAAAGCTTTTCCTTATTACACAAAAGAGCATTCCATAGTAATTAAGTTCCTCCCCCAAAAATCATCCCAAGGTTTAAGCTACCCCAAATAACTCAATCAGATAAAAAAACCTTTTATTTCAACTGTAGTGCAATGTGTCAACCAATGTCTCAAAATTAAGTGGAAATTTCATGCAGCCTGGAAACCTGAGTCATCAAAAAAGGTGGAAAGAATAAACTATATTAAAAAAAACTTGAAATAAAATTTGTCAAAAACACAGTTAGAATGACCAGAAACACTTAAGCTAGTTCTCCTTCAGGTCAAGGTGGCCTCTAGAAGAGAACTTAAGTCCTTTCAAGCTTAAGTGTAGAGAAAGCCCTTCCTAAGCAACCTTATTGAAAAAACCAATTCCCCAATAACCTTAGAAGGAGCCCTCCATCAGTGAGCCTTGCAGTTAGGAGAGCACCTCACCACCATGCACACATAAGCAAACATGTGACTAGAATACCCAGCTGACCAGCATCTCTACCCCTTCTCATTCAGGGATCAGGTTCTTTAAAAGTTTAGAAAAAATTCCCTGAAAATCAACTGAAACCTAAAATGGGAGGGACTGTACACAGTATTACTAATCTCTCATTCTTCTCTTAAGTTACAAAGAATCAAGTCCTGGGTCCATCATACAAGAGGAAAACCTTACTACTTATCAGATCCAACAGATAAAGGAGGTCCTAAACCAGAGACCACACCTGAGCATGAAGTGAAATAAGAAGTAGAGCAGGTTGGAAACCTTCATTTCCTATTCAGAAAGAAAAAAACTCCACCAGATACTAATTCTATTTTTTCTCTCACAGAACCTGCAAATAACTAGCCCTGAAGAAAAGCACTAATCATACTTCACACCTGTTTTGCAAATCTTCCAAAACCTCTACAATATAACCAAAAATTAGTACTATGTAAATCTGCACAATTGCACAATCTGGACAATTGATACCAAATAACTCCTGGACCACCTGTACTGCAAAACACTGCCACAGGCTATAGCTCATGCAGCAGGGGGGGCCCCTGGCCAGCAAAGGCCTGGCTGTGCTCCTTCAATGACACTGTGTGGTACAACTGGTCAGTTCCCAGGATGACCTCAAAAATTCTCAGCTGGACCCTTATCTCCCATATGTACCATTCCTTCTCAGGATACATATCCAGACCTGTCTGAACAAAAGCCTTCACTGTGTTGGACACATATCCAGGCATGTCCCAACAAAAGCCCTGACTGTGTTGGAAAAAATATGTGGAAATGAATGGAAATGACTGACCATTGTTGTCTATGAACTCATGTCTGGGCAGGTCCAACAAAAGCCCTCACTGTGTTGGAAAAAAATAAGTGGAAATATGTGGAAATGACTGACTGGAGTTATCTATGGACACTTTAGATTTTGTTTTTATGTTCTCCTTTTGCTTTAGTGTATTTGCTCTCTTAATGCCATGGTTTCCTTTTACTGTTAGTAATTTTTAGTTTGTGCACTAAAAATCCATGGGTCATAGAGTATTGATTAAGATTACCAGGATGCTGCCATTGCTTGATCTTTTTTATATCTTGAGAATTTAAAAAAAAAAAGAAATTAAGCATATACATCTACTAATACCTGCTAGAAGTTACAATATATTATTTTTCTTTTTTGGTTTATTTGAGGGATGTGACATTTCCTTCTCTTTCATAAAGATCAATACCTATGGGAACCACTCATCTGGGGGATGGATTATAGAATCATGTGTTAAAAACTGGATATCCTTATAGAAATCAAAGCATAGTGCTTAAATATATTCAATAGGCCTAGTGCCTTAAAATATAGGATGTAGTTCTGATTACAATCATGAATCTGAATGATCATAAAGGCAAACTTTTCTGATAGCAGGTAGTTTGATAGCACCAATGATTATTTAGCACTACTAAAATAAGTCTTGTTGAAACTCAAAATAAGCTGAATGTGCTGTTAAAGCATATACAAGCATATAATGATAATAACGATAAGTATTTTAAACTCACCATTAATTTAAACACTGATATTTTCCCCCTACTGTTTTATACCAGCTACTCTCATTACTATCTGTGATGAAGAATATTGTTCATCCACCCTGCTCAGTCCTTCCCTTTAACCTGTGAGAGAAAGTAGCATACATGTTTGTGAATATCAGCTTTTGTTCTCATGCTTCAGGGACTGTGATGCTCTCTCAGATCATTGGTTATTCAATTCCCATGCTCCAGACTCTGCTTTGCCAGAGAAGAGTGAAGTACTTTTTAATTTTTTGTATTTCAATAAATTTTATATACAAAGACATGTGGCAGGGAAAATTTGGCCAATAAGCTGAATTTTGCCAAAACATGATCTAGAACACCTCCTCCAATTATATGTGTAATGACAGGAACTTATCAATATAAGCTTCTGTCTTATCATAATGCTTGATACTTTTCAGGCCTAAATGCTTGGTAGTTAATAAAGTAGAAACTACATTTAGTAAACACCACCTACAACATGTAGATCTTTGGGTTATACTTTCAATAATTTATCTCCTACCTTTAATTAAGACTTTTCTTAGAATTATTATTCCCATTGTGTCACATGATTCATAATAAGTCATATGACTCAAAGTTGAAATTGATCAAACTTACACAACCAGAATGTGGCAGACTCACTATTTTGGCTAAGGTCTGTTTGTCCCTAAGTCCAACCACTTTGCCTTTTAGGACCAAGCACCACCACCTAAGATTGCAATAATTCTGTTGTTTTAAGCTTAATAAAGGCATAAACTATCTGTTTCATGCACTATTTGCTGCTTATTCTCATTTATGAAGAGCCATCTAATTATGTAGCTCCTATGGAGTTCAGCTCCTGCATTTTAATCAGCTTTATGGGAATGCAAATCCATCAACTGGTGAATCAATCATCAATTATTAGTACTATGGCAGGCTGAAAAAAGAAAGACAGGACAATCACATGGTAGAGTTCTTGAAAATTACTTCCTGTCACTCTCCCAATACCACATGGTTTGGTTTGGGAGGTAAGGGTGATATTGGGTGGGAAAAGATGAACATATCAAGCTCTTGGGGCTTGGAGAGGTAGAAAGAGTTTTGTCAAGTCCCCCATAGTCTCCTGGCCCATTCTTACTAGATCAGGTCAGAGAAAGGGACAAAGCAATCTGGTAGATTTCTGGAATCTCTGGTGATCTCCTGGAAATCCCAGCAGAGCTCAGATTCAACAAGGGATCTCATCAATATTTAAACCAAAATGTGAATAAAGTACTTTTGAGATCACTTATTTTCTCAGTCTCAGCCCTCAAATCACCATAAAGAATGACCATCCCCAAAAGCTTTAGGGGTGTACTAAAATGTTTATTCATTATTTTGAAAAGTCACACCAACAAAGTATAGAAGAATAAGATTTTGCATTGATAATCACCAAAATAATAAGGTTTTTACTTTTAAGTAGTCATTAGGGAAAGATTCTGTGCTAGAACCTTTATATACATATCCCAGATATGCACATAATTCTGCATTGTGTGGTCTAACATAAGTATTTTATATGATGGCAACCAGAAGTTAAAAAAAAAAAACTCAAATAGTCTAAATAACCCCCTACAATTTTAACGATCAGGATCAAGGTTCAATATTCCACACCAGGTCTCAAGTGTTCCAAGATTAGTTTTTTTCTGCTCACCTGAGAAAGAGATGACCTGAACATAAATGAAACTGCTTGAAACTGCTAACAAGTAGGATATGACTCAGTATAAAATTCTTGTTCTCCTTATGTCTCCATTTCCCCAATTTTAGATACTCTGAAATGATTTTTTTTAGTATAACACAATGTACATGTAGGAGAAAATTTCTCTGCCTTCACTAATCCATCATTAAACAAATGCCAGAGTAGATAAAAGAGGTGGATGAAGAAAAACCAAACCAAACACACAAAGAAACAATTAGATTGAATAAAAGGGAGTCACTCCATTGGGTCTTCAGTGGAGTAGGGATGGAGAACACCCTTTGAAATAATCTCTCTGTTGAGTGTCTTTTCTGACTCATCTCACTTCATTTGACTTGCCAGGCAAATGGCACCTGTTTCCATTTTCTTTTTCATTTCATTGCTCACCATCTCTTTTTATATATTCCCTATTTTCCTTCAGGTTTATTCTTTTCAGGACCATATAGCTTCATCCTGTTCAAAAACATAAACAGACAAGAGGACAAGTGCTCACTTCCAAAGAGAATAAGGAAAGTTTTTAAAATGATTCATTTCCTAATTGGAGGGAACTCTATTTTGTTATGGCTTGGAAAATAAGTTGTGTTACACTTCCCAACTGGGAGCTCTTTTTTATTCATTATCTTGCCAATAATATATGAAAGTTCTTCCATAGCTCATGCAAATGGGTTAAAACTGATGCTTTTATGAGGCAAATTACCATATCAGAAAATGCTTACATATGGTAACAAAAGGCACCCTCCCACAGAACCCAGATACATATAAACAGATACAGACAAATGCACACCCAAAGGCAAAGATACAATATACCAGTTTGGGTGTGAATGTGTTGTAGTAATAGGCTAGGATTCAGAAATTTGGTGGCCATGATAAGTGACTTCTGATAATTTAATAAGGTCATAACATAAATTATTTCTGTGTTCATTAAAATATTCATTTTTACAATATTTATTTGAAATGAAAACATATAGTAAATAAAAACAGGTCATTCTTTTTATGGCAGAAGAGTAATTAACATCATTGTAAATTCTCCAAAGTTTGCCCATGACCAGGAATATGGCCTCTGTTCTGTATAACATAAAAATACTGCCTTGTATTGCTAGATCTCAAAACATACTAAGAAATTTTGTCATGTGCCACAGGGATGTTATATAAATATAAGCTATATAATATATACCTTCCCCCCATTTCCTACCTATATCTCTTCAAGGACCACATAAACTTGAATAGTCCCATAGGCATTTCTAACTTTCTATTTTTGGGTTCTTTTTTGAATGAAGCCTTTTGTGAGTTGGACAATGCAATTTTTCCTTATCTTTTCACTCTCATTCATTGTGATTCTTGGATAACACTTTTTTATTTGTAGGAAACTCTTCAAAAGTAGACCATCCATCAGTAACATGGGCATGAAGAACTGAGCATGTCTTTTACTCATTCTCCATAACTTCCCTCTCCTTGGAAAAATTCTTCAAATTAGTGTTATTGATTCAGCTTAAATGTTCTAATATATCCTTCTAACATATATGTTTATGTATTTTCTCTCAAAATGTTCAAGTACAAATTCTAAAAAGCTTCTGTTATACTGTCTTAAAATTTTAGACATGGCTAATGTTGGCCAAATGTCCACCATGTTCAACAGTGCAGAGGAGCCTTTCCAGGTGCTCCAGCTGCTCATTCAGAGACTAGCCTGTCACCTTGTCTGGCTGTAGTCACTCCCCTCTCCTTTGCTCATGAGAACTTTTAGTCACAGGTATTCTCCTCACTGTTTGGAGAGTCTGAGGCAGAGAAAGCAGAATCTGAGGAAGGTGGAGGGGAAGGAAAGTGTGAAGTGTGTGAATGGTTCAGAGTCTTCAGATGACCATGCCTTAAGTTGCTCTGCAACTCTATTATTCTCCTCCTTTCCCAGCAGAAGTCTGGTAGACAGGCACTACAAGAGGAGCTCCAGGAGTGAGGTGCAGCATGGCAGCTCTTTGTCACTGGGGACTTATCCTACTCTGGCTTCCTTGGTTCTCCTTTTCCCTGTCAGGTGGAAGTGAAGCAACTGAGTGGGAAATGATTTCCCAATGAGGGAATAGACTTTCTCCACAAACATCACCATCTGAGCAGCAGCTCATTCATCTGTAGTCTGGCCTGTCCCCATTACAGAGGAATTTCATAATTTTTCAGATATTTTTAAAAAATAGACAGTTATCTGACCAACTTCACTTAGTGCCTCTGATGTGACAAGCTGCCCAGGGGACATCCAGTCCCTCACCTTGTGGTTGATGCACAGGTGGAAGATGTTGTCTCATGGGATCTCACCCACTGAGGGCCCTGGCTCCCTGTCCAGGGTGTGGTTTCTGCTCTCCCACCTGTGCTAAGTTCACCACATCAGGTTCTCCATCTGGGACTGGATCACAGGCTGTGCCTGGGATGACCTGGACACCTGGGTGGCATACTGCAGCACTGTGGTGCAGATGTGGAGCCAGGAGATCCCTGATGGTGGCAGGTCCATCTGCAGCATCTGGAAGGCCAAAATGGCCTGCTTCATCCAGGCCAGGTGGCCAGGGATTTCCAGTGCAGGTAAGGAAGCAGTTGGCTGCCCACCTCCATGACAAACTCAGTGATGGGCCAGGACAGGTCACATAGCTACTCCAAGGATGCCACCAAGGCCAGGAAGTTTAGCACACTGTTGAATAGCTTGATGACAGCCACTGGTTCCTGCAATGTCAGGCCACCCAGCTGCCACTCTCTTCTGTCATGGAGAAACCGGCTACTGAACTCACGGGCAATGCCGTCCTCCATGAACTGAATGAGGGACTGGCAGCCAAGGTTGAGGGCAGTGGGGGAGGGGGAGACCAGCCACTTCACAGCCTGCAAGACCTGAGCTGTGCCCTGTAAGTCATGGATGGATTTGGGCATCTCGACTACGGTATAATCTGAGATCAACTCAGTGGAGTCCAAATTGTGCAGCACCAGACCATCTCCCACAACATTCTCCACATTGCCCCTTCCCAGGCCAGGCACTAGAACAGTTAATGGAAGTACCGGCTTTAAGGGTTTGGCCTGCAGGAGCTGCTCAACCTGCAGGCAGGCCGACAGCCAGTAGATGTCCTCCTCTGCTAAGTGGTCACTCAGCACTTTGGGGAGAAAGCAAAACAGAAGCCCATTGGCCCCCAGGAGTACCTTCTGCATCTCCTGGGCACTGAGGGCACAGTGGCTGAGGGTGCCCTATGCTACATTGATGCACATGTTGATGATAACACTCTGGTCACCCCTGCTGCAGATGGCATAAAACAGGGTGAGTGTCCAAATCACTCCCTCCCCCCAATGCTGTCTGTGTCCTCCTTCCAGCTGTTGTTGCCCAGGAACTTGACTTTTAACTAATCAGCTAGAATTCTGCTGGTATTCCCCGGGGGATGTTCTTCTCCATCAGGCAACACCAGCACCAGCTTCCAAAACATACTCCTGCCCCGAGTGGTGCTTGGCCACAAGTGATGGCAGGCCAAGAGGGGGCCCATGTGGCATTGCTCAGCAGCTGCCAACAGGCCTGTTGGACCTTCATGCAGTGTGCAGCCTGGCTTCTGAGCCAACTCAGCCTGGTGCAGAAGATGCCCAACCACCCCACATGTCCCAGGTCCAGGAGGCCCTGGGCCAGGTTATCCTGTGAGATGGGGCACCTAGCACTGGGTGCCAGGGCACTCAGCTGATCATCCATGTCCACATAGCAAGGAGCCACAGGGAAGGCCCACATCTGGCACCTCCATTTGTTGCTGACTGCAGTGTCCCTCCACTGTAGATCCTTGCAGGAACCCTGCAGTTCCTGCAGGACCTCTTTGGCTTTCTGGAAAATACCCGCCCCCCAAAACAAGACTATGAAGTGGCCACAGATGCCCTGGGTACACTGAGCCACATGGAGCTTCTGGTCATTCTCCACTGCACTCCTCAGCTCCTGGGGGGAGGCTTCCCTCACACCCTCGATGACCATGAGCTCTATCAGCTCTGCAGTCAGGGCCTGGCTCAGCTTGTTTATAACCAGTTCTTGCTCTTCTTTCAGCCTCTTGTCTTCCACCTGCCACCTCAATTTAGTCACTTCTTCAAGCTGCAATGTGCTGTGAAATGACAGCAGTGGTGGTTGCAGGCATTTCCTCCACAGCAATGCAGGTTTCCCCCAGAGCTGTGGCTTTGGAGCGTGCCAGCCTCATTGCAGTCTGTTTGTGTTTTTCCTCACCCACCACCTGTGTGAGGTCCATGACACAGCAATACAGGCTTTGGAGGAAGGAGTTCAGACTGCACAGAAAACTGAAAGAAGTTGGGCAGCATGGACATAGCCAAGGATGGCAAGTGAGGCATTGGTGCTTGCAGGTGAACAGGGATGGGAGGTGGATGTGGCAGGAGCACAGGTGGGGGCACATCTGGGTTTGTGCTGCCCTTGCCTCTGTTTGTACCTGCTGTTTCCACACCAGGTCTCTGACTGTGGTGGTGAGCTCCATGGCCAGGCTGTTCCTGACATACCTGTTCTGAGTGTTGAAGCTGCATGTGGAGGTGTGGCAAAGAACAGGAGGAACCTGTCCACTATTTACAATCTCTTCAACTGACATAGTCAGTTTCTTGGTGATGAACTCTGACTTCTTGGCCTTCTATAACCCCTCTGGTTCCAAGAATACCAATTGCTTTAACTCCACACAGTCATCAGAGACCATCAGACCATGGAAGGTGATGAATTCTGTTACTTCCTCTCCATCTCTAAACAGCAGCACTCACACAACATTGTCCAGTGGGAAAGTGGTAGACCTCCTTATGCTAGCCATGTTGGTGAAGTTGAGGGCTTGGAGAGCATCTTTGTGGTCTGATTAAAGTAACAATGTAGCTTGCAAGCACTCAGATATGAAGCTGACTGGACCAGTTTGAAAAATCTCACAAAATTGTGATTGTTCAACACTGCCAAAGCATGAAGAGCAAACTTGACCTAGGATGGGTTCATAACAGCAGAATGAAACTACTTGACTTCATGGTGGATGTCCCCTTTGTGATTTATCAGGACATTGTAGGCCTGGAATTCTGCCTCACTTACAGAGAACATCCTTACTCTACAGGTCCTGGTACATCTCCTTCAGGCTCTTCAGATACTTGGTCATGTTTGCATTGTTGAGCTTTGCATCAAAGGAGAACACAGGCTTCTCACACATGAAGTGGGCATAGTGGATATGGAACTGGGTACACTTCTCAATCAAGGACCCAGGGGTTGCAGAAGCACTGTTTTGTGATGGCCTTCCAAATGGCCTGCTTTGGTTCCACACAAAGTCTTATCAGTCCCTCAGGCTGCACTCCTTCTGGTCCATGATCTGGGACACCAAGTAGCCCATGGTCCTGTGAAGCACCTCCATGGGTTCATGCAGAAAGGGTTCCTCCCACCTACCTGAGGACTGACTATACTCCTTCACAGCCACAGTGTGGTCCACCCTGTTGGTCCCTGGGATGAGCTAAAAAATGCTCAGATGCCACCTCATCTCCTGCATGTACCACTCCTTCTCAGGACACATATCTGAGCACATCACAACAAAAGCACTCACTGTGTCCAGGTCAATCATCTTCATTTGAGGTTGCTGTAGGATTCTGTACCTCTGCTGAAGTGCATGGAATTTTCTCCTCTGACATCTCAGCCATGCAGCCCACCAAGGTCCTGAAGGGAGACATGCACAGCCCCAGGTCCTCTAAGCCTCCAAGTTGAAGGTCTTGTATTCTCCAGTTCACTTTTCTGTCACTGAGTGTCTTCTCCTTGGAGCAAAAGGGATTTTTGTTGGGATTTCTTTGCTCCTTCTGCCAAAAGTCAACCCCATCTTTAGGGCATCCTTTCCCTGACCTCCTAGTTAAGGCATGATGATTTTTGCTCCTCCTGTAGACATGTTGTACTTCAGCAATCTTGCTAAATCTTGGCATCATAGTTTGTTTTTTCTCCAGAATGGTTCTGTCCCTGAGATAGTTGGGGATATTCTTGTGCTGGATGGCTGTGACTTCAGAAGGAGCCAAGCCCCCAAGACTGTCTGTGTTCTCTTTTCCTCAGACTTGCAGAAGCCTTTCTATACTCTTCCTCTGAGTTCCCCAGGAGAAGATGGCTGGCAGAGGGAGAGATGGAAATCTTTCCCTCTGCCTGCTACAAGCATTAATTCTCCTTTTAAGGCCTTCAACTGATTGCCTCCAACAGTGAGAGGAGTCTCAACCAATCAGCTCCCTGGATTGTTGATTTAATCACCCAGGGAGCCAATCAACTCCCTGCTGACTTCAATCCAGGAGTTATCCTATCTCCCTCATCACATATTTCCATGTGTTTATCTTTAAATGTGTCCTATTGCTACATTTAACTGTTAAGAGGGAAAGAATTTCTTTTGTGTATTTCCCTAATGCCTGCACTTAGAAGTGTGTCTGAAAGAGTAAACAACCATTGTTATTAGGTACATAAACAAATAAGAGATATTACTATGACTGTCTTCTTTAAGCTAATATGGCATTGTGTTGGGCAAAACATTTCCCATAATTTATTCTTCATTATTTTGAGTCTAAATGTGTTTTTGACCTCTAATATCCAGGGATCTGGAAAGGAAATAATGCCTCAATTGCCTTTGTAGTTTATGAAAACAGGAGTAAAAGAGAATTGTGTGTTGGATCGAGAAGCTGAAATGCAGGATGGATTTTCATGAACTATTTGGACTGCCTGCTTGGAGATAATATATATTAACTTTCTGATAAGCCCCTCATATCCCACTGGATGTGATGAAAAGGGTATGGGTCTGGGGAAAAAATTGTAGGTAGTGATTTCCCCACAATGGCTGTCAATGTTTTGGGGAGAGAAAAGCCTGCTGGAAAGGATGGGAAAGTAAATCCAGTTCTTATTCATATTCTGTTCAGGTAATTTTGAGCTGAACTAGCAGACTAACACCACCGTTTACTTCACCTTCCTTAACAATGGAAGGATACACTTGAATGACTCTTTGTAATCAATTCATAGGATAACTACTAACTGGAGAGGTAATTAGTGCTAGGAAAAGTGAAATCATGGTCAGGGGATGACTTACAACCTCCATGCCTTTTCAAAGGTCTTTGAGCAAAACTTGGCTCTAGGGAGACTGAAATGAAAAGTAAAAGAGAGGGGGAGAGAAGCAGAAGGTGACTGCCCTCAATTTCTTTCATTAACTGGCTTACCTTTAAAAGAAATAAGTGGAAATGACTGATCAAAGTTATCTGTAAACACTTTAGATTTTGTTATTATGTCCTTGTTTTGCTTTAGTAACTTTGTGCCCCTAATGTCATGATTTTCTTGTACTGCTAGTAATTTTTAATTTGTGCACTAAAATTCATGGACCATGGAGTATTGATTAAGATTACCAGGTTGCTGCCATTGCTTGATCTTTTTTATGTCTTGAGGATTAAAAAAAAAAAAAACAAAAGAAAATAAGCATATGGGTCTGCTAATAATACCTGCTAGAATTTGCATTTCTTTTTTTTTCTTTTTTGATTTATTTGAGGGCTGTGACATTGCTTTCTCTTTCATCAAGATCCATACTTATGGGAACCACTCATCTGGGGGATGTATTACAGAATGATATATTACAAACTGGATATCTTGATAGAAATCAATGTATAGTGTTTAAAAATATTTGATAGACCTAGTGCCTTAAAATATAAGATGTAGCTCTGATTACAATAATGAATCTGAATGATCATAAAGGAAACTATTTTCTGGTAGCAGGTACTTTGATAGCACCAGTAATTATTTAGCACTACTAAAAAAGGAAGGTTTGTTAAAACTCAAAATAAGCTTCATTTAATGTTAAGGTATATACAAGCATGCACTGATAATAAAGATAGGAATTGTTAAAGTTTTAAACTCATCATTTATTTAAACACTGGCATTTTCCCCCTATTGTTTTATTCCAGCCACATTCATTACTATCTGGGATGAATTTTATTGTTCATCCACACTGCTCAGCCCTTCCCTTTAACCTGTGAGAGTAATTAGCATACTTGTTTGTGAATTTCAGCCATTGTTCTCATGCTTCAATGGTGAAGCTTTCTTTGATGATTGGATATTTAATTCCCATGCTTCAGGCCCTGCTTTTCAGAGGCAGAATGAAGTCCCTTTTTTTTGTATATCAACAAAACTTTACAAAGATCCAGACCTAGAACACCTTCAATTATATGTGAAATGACAGGAACTTATCACTGTAAACTTCTGTCTTGTCATAATACTTGATACTTTTCAAGCCTAAATGCCTGACAGTTAATAAATGAAAAATGGCCATTTATTGAACCCACCTACCATGTGTGGATCTTGGGGTTATACTCTCAATAATTTATCACCAACCCTTAATTAAGACTTCTCTTGGATTTATTATTTCCATTTTATCACATGAGTCATAATAAGTCATATGACTCAAAGTTGAAGTCAGAGAACATCTGTTGGAGAAACAGCACTCATTGGGATAAAGAGACTGATGATTGCAGGCAGGAAATTTATTGAGTAGTTCTCTCAGTGGAGGGGGTCTGAAGATTAAACCTCAGCCTGCTCCTGGAAGGTGGTGGATATGACTTTATATGGTACATCAATACATGGGAAAATGTAAGTCCAGGGGGAAGGTGATAGAGAACAAGTACAGCCTGGGGCCAAAAAGGGGATGTAAAAGCCTGTTTTTCCCTTGTATGGCTAGGGTACAATAAGCTAGGGAGTAGTGTATTCTTGGGATGCAGGAGAGGTTGATGGTGCCTTGGTCTGGAAGGGAGTGGAGGTCCTTAACACACTCTGCTCTGTCTCCATGTGGTTTCTTTGTTCTTGTGAAGAGATGGTTGGTTGTATTTATGCATGTATGCTATGGTATGCTGGTCAGTCATGTAGACCATGGATGGAGATGGACTTCCTTCAATTTATGTCACAGTTCATTAATCATACACTGTGAACCTTGTAATAGGAAACCTCTAACATTCCTAACTCTTTTATATATATATGATGAGGGACCTGAGTATCAGAGGCTGGACTGGATGGGAGGGTGAAGAGATTTGGGGTGTTGACTCAACCTGGCTACTTCCTGCTGTCATGGGGTGGAGAGGGTTTCACTTTTATTTAACCCAGCAAATTCTGATTTCCAGTCCTGAAGTGGCTGGTATTTGTGTTCATATAGGAAAAAGATACCATTCACATATTCTTGGGATGTCAATTGTATGATTTGGTATATGAACTAGGAGAGGAGCTGCAAAAGACAGCAGCCAAAAAGAAAGAGCAGCAAAAATAACATTAGAGGTGTCATAATAGATAAAAGGATTGATTCTATAGGTGAAGAAAAGTAAGAGAGAGGGGGCTGGCTGTAGCCCAGTGGATAGGGCACCGGTTCAACAAATGGGAGGCCCCAGGTTCAGTTCCTGGGGACCTCTCCAAAGTGGGCAGACCACCTTGAGAAGGGTGAGCCACTGTGGGCAGGGCAGAGCCACCATGGGCAGGGCAAAAAAAAGCCACCATGGGCTGGGCTAAGCCACCACAGGCAGGGTAAGTCACCCATGAATGGAGCAGATCTGCCCATGAACAGAAGTGGAGCTACCTTTGAATGGAAGCAGAGCCACCTGTGAATGGAAGCAGACCTGCCCATGAATGGAGCAGAGCCACCTGCATGGTGACCTCACTTGGCACATCCCCACAGTGGGGGTAGACAAAGCAGACACAGAAGAATGCAGGGAAATGAACACAGCAAGAGCAAGCAGAAAGGGGAGGATATGTAACCCCCCCAAAAAAAAACTTCTTTAAAAAAAAAAAACAAAGTAAGAGAGAAATGAGGATAGTCATGACTGGCTTCCATAGCTATTATCTTGAGCCCTCTGAATGGTTTCTATGTTTCCTTCCAGAATTTTAAGATTTTCTTCTAGTTGCTCAGTTTTGTTAATATAAAAACCACAGGTTTAATTTATTATTGCACAGGTGCCTCCTGTGACAGTGGTGAGGACATGTACAGCTCTCCTATTCTGTATGACAACCAATGCTAGGCTGTTTATCTGCTATTGTTGATTACTTATAGCTTGTATGGTTGCATTCCAGGATAATTGTAGAGTGAGGGAAATATTCAAAATTGCTCATTCCAGTAGTGGGATTCCTGCAAACCAAAAGAGGCTGCAGAAAATGGTATGTCCTATGCCATGTTTTTCTAAAACATAAGCATGAAACCCAAATTCTGGGTCTTCTAAGAAATGTCTTTTTTTCTGTTTACTTTATTTTGGGGTTGGAGTGAGGTTTTGAGAAAGGAGCCAAGATTAGGTATTTTCTCAGAGTAGGCCATTTCATGGGGTTTTAGAATTGACGCATTTGGAATTATGAATACTATAGTACAGGTTCCTTTCCACACTTGGAAGAGTACTAAGTATGCAGTGTTGCCACATAGGAAACAAAAATTGGTGTCTGTGAGTGTTAGTGCTCTTGAGGGTCCAGAGTGGATGAAATATCAATGTGGGTGGCTAGAAAGGTAGAACAATTGGGTCCTACCATATACTACATTAACACATAGAGGAGAATAATGAAGATTGGAAGTATTAAAGTACATCTTCGTATTCTGTTATGTTTGGGGGAAGTTTTGTAACTCATCAACTACCAAAGCCAGTGCATGTATATGTGGGAGAGTTTCTGATCTTAAAGAAAGGCAAGTAGGGAAAGAGTGTCAGTGTGGATGGACTCAGGGCAAATCCAACAATTTGAATGTTTAACTGTGGTTGCTATGGTTTGAATAGTTTCTGTGAGGCATGGTAAGGAGATTTTTGGATGGTTAGTGTGAAGAGAAGTGAGATGACAAAATGTAGTTTGTTCATTGTATAAGGTGGGAATAAGGAAACACTAATTAGTAAAGAAGAGAAAGAGGGTGGTGAAAGAAACAAAAAAATTTCACCAGGGTATAAATCAGAAAGATATCCTTGCCACCACAGGTTCTGAATGATGTTAAGGTATTGTTAGAATGAAAGGGTGGAGGGAGTGACAAAGTTGGTTAAGTGTGAGGAGAGAATAATACAAAACACATTGGCTTTGAGAGTAACTTGTGGGTCAGTGCTGCCAGATTTAAGTATAATTATAGTGGAATGACAGAAAGGAAAAAGAAAGGGGTCAGAAGGAGACTGAATAGGTAGAAAGATTGAATGGGGTGATACTCTCTGTAACTGGGGCATTGTCATCTCTGCTTCTTTTGAGTTGCAATCATAGATCCCCAGGAGGCTCACAGGTATACCTATCTTAAATCTCAGGAGTTGGTGTTTTATTATTCACAGAAGGAGGTGGAGCAGATTTTAACCTGGAAAAGTATATCCATGATGGAAAATTTAAATGTTTTGCTGCAGTGGGAGTGGTTAGAAGAACAAGGAAAAGACCAGTCCACTTTGGGGTTAGGGGTTTGGGGTGTAAGGTTTTCAGGTATACCCAGTCACCTGGATGAATTGGTAGTGAGAGGGCAGAAAGTTCTGGCACAGGAA